>JAANSK020300724.1:0-10033 GCA_011763485.2 Isoetes engelmannii
TAATTATATTATATTGCTATTTTAGTTTAAAAAAGCGTAACAAAAAGCGTTACAAACATAGGGGTTTTCTTCTAGTGTGTCAAGGTAGGCCTTCAGCCCCTCATTTTCCTGCTTCGTGCGAACCTGCACACACCTGTGTGGCTGGACATTCCATTGGGCTAGCCACTGCGCCTATTTCTCTTTCCAGCTAGTTTTAAGACATTGAGGGCCTCATACGACTGCTAAGGCTACCCGCGGTAGTCAGTCTTCATCCATGTGAGCTACCTTCTGGAAGTACATGAGATGGCGGCAGATTGCCGCCCTCTGTAGCGGAAGGAAACCTGTTTCCTAGAGCAGTATCTAGTACGAAACTGTTTGCATTACTCTGAGGGCGCGGGCCAAGAAAGCCTTTTGCACGCGTTCCAGGTCAGTCCAGATGGTGGCGGAAACAACGGGCCCCCAAACTTCTACTCCGTACAAAAGGACGTTCTCCACCAGAGCCCTGAAGAGGCGTGCCTGGTGCTCCCAAGCATAGAGCTTTGCCTGGTAACTACGGTTCTGCATGGTGTGCAACGCCTTCCAGCCGGCTACCACCTGCAGTCGAATGCAGCTATCCCAATGCATGGACGTGGAGAACTCAATGCCCAAGTACTTATAGGTGGGGGCAACCTCGACATGCTCCCCTTGGTACGTGAAGGAGGGCATCTGTGGGTGCCTAGAAGATGAGATCAGCAGGACTTTGGTCTTTGCGAGATTGACCCGCATGCTGGTGTGTTGGCAGAATGTGGCCAGCGCATCCAGGTGGCGCTGCATGTCCTCCGCTGTGTGTGCCAGGAGGTCAACATCGTCGGCGTAGATCAGCTGTCTGATAATATATGCATCAGCGGGTGCCCATCCCGTCGTGCAGTGCCATCCACTGCTCCAACTGATCTATATAGAGGGAAGAGTGTAGGCAAGAGGAGGCAGCCCTGTCGTACCCCAATACTGCTGGTCACTGGTTGTCCGAGGGTGTGAGGCGTCCATAACACGCCTCGTACAACCTGTAGGCTGCATTCTGCAAATCCAGCGGCGTGCCGAGCTCCTGCACTCTGTCCCACAGCTTGTCGCGAGGCACGGTGTCGAAGGCCTTTGCGAAGTCCACGAAGCAACAATACGGGTCTTGGCGTCGATCCCTGCTGTCATCAATGATGGTCCGTAGGGCGAACATATGATTGATGGTGGAATGCCCGGGGCGGAAGCCTGCCTAGGTGAGTGCCTGGATCCCCGTGGCTTCTGCCCAGATCGTTGTGCGCTGCTCTATTATTGTAGCCAGGAGTTTCTCAAATAACGAGCTCACCATTATAGTGCGATAGTTAGCCGGGCAGTTTGGGTCGTCGGTCTTCTATATGGGCACAACTCTGCTACAAGTCCACTGTGGTGGGAAGCCTTCCCGCAATGCGCGATTTAGCATAGCTACCAGGATCGGCACTATTGCTGGCCCGGCCCATTTGAGGAACTTCGCTTGCATACCATCCAGATCTACTGCTTTTTTGTTGGCCAGGCGTTGAAGGCCCATTATCACATCGTTCTCCGTGATGTTCAAGGGCAAGCCCACCTGTGGGGGTACCTGCGTCTGTCTACCCTGAGGATCATACAGTTGTTGCAGGTATTGGATCCATTGTTCCGCAGTGATGTGTCCCTCTGGTTGGCGCGTTTTCCTAAGTACCTGTTGCCAAAATCTCCTGGAGTGGCGGTCCAGGAGGCCGAACATCTGGCTCTGTCTCTCGGTCAGATACATGGCTTTCTTATTCTTGAGGTGCCTGCGGTACTGAGAAATAGCCTGGGGGCGTTCGATGGGATCAGTGACGCGACGGAGCTGACGCTTCATTTCACGGCACTCGTCATCGAACCAGCGATTGCGAAGGAAGGTGGAAGTCATGCCTGCCCTGTGCGACCGTCCTCTATCGAAGCATGTGTCTGCGGCCTCCGTGACCACCTGGATCAGTCGGGTGGTCTGCTGCTGCAATGTGGAGAGCTGCAGTATCTCCGTCAGGCCCTGTTCGACTAAGCGGGCATAGTTGTCTGCGAGCTCATCGCCAGGCGTAGTTTGGGTCGCGGAGGCATCGAAGGCACGATCGAGTGAGGTGTCTGGATAGCCACGTCGAAGAGGAGGGGTCGGTGGTCGGAGTCTACCTCCTCGTCGCCGAACGTAGTTCCCACATCCAACCGCGTGAGGAGGTGCAAGTGCTGCTCCTCCATGAGGACATAGTCGACCACACACTACGGCCGCCACCTTGGTTCTTCTGCCGGCAGGTGTATCGGCCGAATGATGGTCACTGTGCCAAGAGACAAATGTTTTTTGAGAAATATGTCAAAAGAGACTTTCTAGTTAAAAAAAAAATATGTCAAAAGAGACTCTGAAAATTTTAAAATATGTCATTTGACACACTACGTAATATTAAGTGTGTCAAAAAAAATCAAGCGTCTAAATAATGCAAGGTTGTCAATTTCTTAGGTTACATCAATTATGTTTATTAGTCAATAAGGTTTCCAAAACTCAATTTTTAGATAGCATCTTCTTCTTTGTTCCAATTTTTGTTCAAATAACCAAATTTAAGCAAAATATTTCTCCACATATTGCATTTCCCTCATCATATCAAATATTCTACCTGGACTGGCCCTATACAACAATCAATTGTATAGTACAAAAAAGAAAAAAAATATTGGTGTTGTCAGATGAGAGTCATCAAAGATGAAGCACCATACTCTTCAAATTTATGCAGCGTTTGCCACTGTTAGATCAAAATATATTGGTCTAGTTACACCTAATCAACACTACATGTGCTTTTGCAAACGCCTACAGTGGTAATAGCATCGTATATCATAGAGACTCTTGACCAACGGGTTAACTTTTGCGTGCCCTCAACATATTGATGTCATGCTTTGTCTGTATTCCTTAGTAAGCTTATTAATGGCAAGGCTTTCCCTCAAAAACCCTTTGGGGATTTTATAATTATTAGAGTAATAAGCTTACTATGTTCTTTTTCCATTTGGCCCCATAGACCATTTAGTCTTCGTGGACGATAAAAGTCAGTTCAACTCAAGTGTATAGGTAGGTTAATTGATGTGAAATTTTTTGGATTTGGCTCAACGAGCAACGTAAAGCAAGAATAATGGAGAATTAATATTTCATAAAATTTTGTAATCATTTCCAATATCACAAAAAATGGTTCGTCGCATAAAACGTATATTTATACGAACTTTTAGCAATGGTTTTTATATGATTTAAGACATGTATATAGTTTGTCGTGTAGCGTATGTATTTATAGAGCGTGCACAAATTTTTCCCTTTTTTTGGCATTTCCTTACCATAGAATGACCCATGTATGTATTTTTTTTATATCCACGTATTGTATTTTCTTATGCTCGACGTGCAACTATTGATCAAGCCGTTTTTAGGGTTGTGAACCCCAAACTCTGTTCCGGCAATTCCTTGGCAGCAGAATGGCGATGGGATCAGCCAGCAAGAAGGTCATGCTGGGAAAAAAAAAACAAAATCACTCGTGACAGAGACCGGGATATTAGTGAGAAGGTGGCCGCATTCTGGGCTGGGATGTTTATTTCGTCCTAAGAAGGATACAGATGCTGAAGTTTATGGAGTTGCTGAACAGCTGGAGAAGATCATAAAAATTGACCGCTTCAAGTCAGATAAGGGCTTTGCTAGGGTGATTGAGAAACAAGGACCAAGGGACAAGCCTGTCGAGTTTGAAGCTGAAGAAGTTGATCCATTAATGGATTTTCCAGGGGGTTCGTTTAAATTTTAGGGCATACAGTCAGGGCATGCTAGAAGTACCAGAATCACCAAACAAAGTCCTAGAAAACGCGATCCGCTTGCTGGACAAGTTAGCTGATGTAGTGGCAAAGCGATCCTTCAAGCAAGGCCTAAGAAAACATTTTGAGAGTCATGCAACATGCCTGGAGTCTAAGCTGTAGTGTTTCGGCCGTTTTTCTCTTGAGTGAGACTGGATATGCAATTACAAGAGAAGCCTTAGGTACGGGTTCATGGAGCTTGCAGATTACTCTTCTATTTTTGCATAAAATTGCTGCAACTATCTATGGGGCTGGACATATTGCAGAAGGGCGGATGAAGCTGAAGCTGCCTGAGAATCCCCTTACATAACCTTTTCCAAGACTAATGCATTGTAGAGGTAGTTTTCCTCTGTCGCAGCATTCTTGAATTTTATTTGAAGTGCATCTGTGTTAAGAAAGTGAATTCAAATTCTTAATCATTTTGTGGTTGAGGACTATTTTGGCCAGGCGCATATGAGATGAACTGGAAGCTATAAAATAGCATTAGAGTTATGGATTGGGCAGGTTGAAGCTATGCTACAAGGTAACGATATCATATCAGGGAATGACCTGGGGCTATGTGTAGAGTTTGATTAGATAGGTTTTGTTCATATCTGCCAGATCGGTTTAGCTAGATTTTTCTATCTTCAGTATGATGTGTCATTGTAGTCTGCAAAAGTTTGGCAGGCAAGATTGCATTCCAAGGAAAATAGTTGCCACAGAATCCTTTTAAATCCTTCTTGCCACGTGGTGCCTCCAATTTGCATTCCAGTCTGCAACATACTTGCATCTACTCTCTACAGCTTCTTTGTCGCACCTTCTTGGCATGTGCCAGCTTCAACATGCTTGCTTTGCCCCCTCTTCTGTCTGAATCTTAAATTGGAATGCCCCCACTGTCACTTATCATTGGCAATTTGCAAGTCTAAATTAGTGTATTCATGCAATCAGTCATGTTCTATTCATAACACGTCCCAGTTTGCATTTGCTTTGCTCCCATTCTTGTCCAGTTGCCTTCGGGTTTCCTTGAATGCTGAAAATATGCCTCTTTCCTTTGGATCTGGACTTTTGTAACGTGAATGTAGGGCCAGAGTCATCACATGAACATAAATCTTTCTGAATCTTTTTAATAAATACCCCATAAATCTTCCTGAATCTTTTTAACAAATCTCCCATACCATGAGTGTGGGCATTTTTTGGCCTTGTCAAGATGCAGGCAGTTTGGCATAAGAATCTTCTCATAGAGGTAGAGGCATTATAATCCTTTTGGATCTTCTCATGGAGGCATTATGGGTCTTTGGTCTTGTCAAGGTGCCAATGGCAGCACGCAATTTGTATAACATGTGGGTTTGGTCGTATCTTATTAGTCGTTCTTCAGTTCAAACCGTACTAGAGAACTTGCAGCACATATTTCTCGTTGGCCCCGAAGGTGCCGGCAAAAATTTCCATACACAAGTACATAATTTCGTACACCCATATAGCATATTTCGTACATAATCGTACACAATATTCTTTATTCTGCGTATGCACAATTTTCCACATATTTGAAATTAGACCATTGTATTAAACCATTGAAGTTTATTTATTTATAAAATACAAATATTATTAATATAATATATTAGACCATTGACACTCCACATATTAGGAAATTAGGCCATTGAATTAAATCCCCCCAGACCCCCCCCCTCCAGTTGTTTAGACTGATATTCACGCAGGGCATCCAGCGGTTGACGAGGAGCCGCAAATACATACGCACATATTTGTACACATTGCACATCACAACATTTGATTTCATGGCGTATTTGAAACTGACAGCTAACTAAAACTTACTAAAAAACGAGTCGCGCTTATTGATGGCCAAGATTACCCAAAGCCGACATCCAACGGTCCGAGCCAACCGTTGGACGCCCTGCGTGAATATCAGCCTAAACAACTGGGGGGTCTGGGGGGATTTAATTAAATGGTATAATTTTTTAATATGTGGGGTGTCATGTTCAATGGTCTAATATATTATATTAATAACTAGTAACGGGTGCCCGGCGTTGCGGGGCATAAATACAATTTTATTGTAGGTGTCTATGAAGTCGTAGACATCCACACAATGATATATCTGGAGGAATGAATATTGTCATTCTTTATTTGGAAAAATAAAAGAAGCTACACAATTGAGAATTTGAAAGCTTACAAACACATCACGTAAGTAGGAAAATAGAATTCGCATGTGTTTATAAATGGATTTGTAGGTTATGTAATCTAGAGAAATGCAAAGCAAGTCCAAGATGGCAATAGCTTAGAAATGTCAATCATGCAAATGTAGCTATAGGGGTTTCTTCTATTGAAAGTGCAAAGTTGCACCAAACATAGAAGCATTTTATGGGAGCATTGTTGGAATCTAATGACTTCCAACAGTCGTCTCTAGTAATATAATGAGCATCTTCCTTACATATATTGTTTCATTAGTCTTTTTAGTTTGATTATGTAGTGGTTCATCATGGTCAATTACTCACAAAAGATGTATTGAGTTTTCTATATTGAGTTTTTTGTATTGAGTATTGCTAAGATTCTCATGGCCTATTTTTTTTTTTATCTCGGTTTACCATGGTGGTTCTTCATTTCAAGGTTGGAGGTCCAGAAGTATAAAGTCTGAGCTCTAGACACGTCGAGGTGTCTAGCTGATATCTTCATTTTTCATGGAGATTTCTCTATCTTGGAGATCCATCAAGTCTTCAAGGTTTAGCTTGGAGATTACTCTATCTTGGAGATCTCTATATCTTGGAGATCCATCAAGTCTTCGATGTTTAGGTTGATAAAGGGTCCTAGGCATAGCTCTGTTGAAGGAAGTCTTCATTAAGTTGCATGAGACATTGTAGTTGTGGCTACTCTACTCATATGTGCATATTGTTTGTTTGTAGTGACTCATGAGTTATATTTACAATTTGTGCTTGGATTGTGTATAGCTACAGGGCTATTTTAAACCTTATATTAGGTATGAACAAGTTTACATTTGATGATGTGTTGTTTTGCAAGAACATAGCCTAGATTGGTAAGGACCTGACCCGGTGCTATGATTCTAGTACTTGACAAATAACAATATGCTTTGAGAACTATTATTCTAGATTTTGTTCATTGCTTGCAAAGAAAAAATTGGCGAGTATAGGCTGATCTATTTGTTGTCAACATTAAACTGCCCGCACCATAGTAATTGGTTTATATAGACTAAAGATTATTTGTTCTCTTGGTTTATATAATTCCTTGCGCTTTAGTTTTTGTAGTAGTTGTGCGTCATCAATGTCCTAGCCAAGGGGTCATCTTTTTCTTGGCCATTATGGTCGTCTAAATGCAAGCTATGAGGTTTTCTTGGCTGTTACTCGAAAAAATAAATGCAAACAATACATTCTAAATCATAAGATGGTTTGTGAAGATACAATCGTTTATCCATCCTCTTCATCTCTACTATATCAAAGCAACGTCTTCTATGGTACAAATGTCAATGTTTTTGTAGTGTATTACCTACTTAGAAAATGTATGGATTGCAAGGACTCATATTTTTGTAAAATGTCTCATATTTTTATAAAATGTATGCATTGCAAGGAAGCTATTCTATACCTTCATTTCCTTCATTATATATCGTCTATAGTAGAGGTATTGAAGGAGACACTTATCGGCTATTATGCATATGAGATCATATTTACCATGCATTCAATGTTCGGCCTATCATAATGTGATGGGTTGAAGTAAGCCAGCAATTCATTTTTGGGGCCTAGCCCTTATCTTTGTACTATGACAGTGCCAAACAGATTTAGATTGTGCATTTTTTAATGGAAAAGTGCTCCAATCATAAACTTGAAAGTATAAATCCTAAAAATAAACTTTAGCGACAAGTAATATCCATTGTGATAAGTGGTCTTGATAAAGATACTTCTATAACAGAGTAACAAAGTGCATGCAAATGGAAATACAGTGCCATACCTTGGAATATATATATAAATGTTATACAATCCTAAAACTTTCTCTTGCAGATCAACTCGAGAATTATGTACAGAAGTTTCTATTTCGAGAGAAGACCCTGGAATTCCCTCTGTCTTCTGGATCAAATAAAATAGGATTTTACCATATCAACATTAACCCCGCGAGGGCAAGCTAACCTCTGAATGGAGAAGAGCGTTCTGCCTTAGGGGGAAGCACCAGCGCGAGCAGGTGTGGACGAAGCGGAAGCGAGAATGTCGGCTTGAGTAACGCAAACATTGCTGAAGATCTCTAGTTGAAATACTTAGGACTGTCTTAGATTATAGAGTAGTCCGCAACATAAACTGCACTTTAAATAGGATTGAAGTATGAAGGAGAACAAATGGTTCATCTAGTCATGTCGTAGGGAGAAGCATCGGAATTGTTTGTGCAACAACGGGAACCCATAACCCATCCAGAGAACTGGCACATTCTCACTTGAAATATTGGAATTGATTACGAGCATACACAATCGTTTCTTTCTTTCATGGCTACTTTGTCAAATGTTCCTTCAAAACGGACTTTATTTGCAAATTTTGAGTTCAATCTGCGATTGCAGCACGTAAAGTTAATATAGTAGACGACAATATCAAGATCCAAATATCAACAAAATAGTAGACTTTGGTGCTATCAACAAAAAAGAAAACTTGAGGTCATATTTAATGGCATCGATCCGAGCCATCGGATCGCGATTCTAGAAGGGGGCGAGCATGCATGTCTCGCATGCATGCATTGCATGCATTTTCTGGTGGGAGATAGGCGTGGTTCTTCAGCAACATCTCATCGGCGCTTCCTCGTCGTCTCTCAGCAGTACATTGTTCTCTTCTTTTCTCTTTGAACCCAGGCAGGGGAGGGGCTTCTCTCTGCTTGGCTTGCACAATTTGGCATCTCTTTTCATGCTATGACATGTTCCTTCTCAGCTTTAACTCTTCTAGGGCCTTCATCCTTTGATCCTCGTCCTCAATCCCGTTTGCTAAAGAAAGTTCTCTTCTTTTCGGGAGTTTTTGTTGTTTTCATGCGAGCCCCATTCTAGAATGGCATCGATCCGAGCCATCGGATCGCGATTCTAGAAGGGGGCGAGCATGCATGTCTTGCATGCATGCATTTTTTGGTGGGAGATCGCTATTTTAGGCATGGTTCTTCAGCAACATCTCATCGGTGCTTCCTCGTTGTCTCTTAGCAGTACACTGTTCTCTTCTTTTCTCTTTGAACCCACTCCCCCTCCCTTTAAAGTATTGTTATTGTATTTGTCGCGTGGCACGCGTGAGCAGCCCCTCGCTTTTCGAGGTTTTGTGGCGTGGCACGCCTGAATAGCCCCTCGCTTTTCGAGGTTTTTTCTTTTTTACTCTTGTGTTTTTGTGTTGGTGATGTGCAGGTACAGGTAACAAGCGGCAACACCTTCGACTTCTCCATCGTGGGTTTTTTGGGAGCGATTTTTCAGCCATACGTTTGTCAAAGCCCCTTGCCGAAGGCTTATTTATCACTAGTATTTTTCCTCGAAAACCCGAAAGGGCGGGATTTTTTAATCCCGGTGATAAGCTTTCGGCAGGTACAACAACCAACATCTATTAGCATTGTAATTTTTGGGGCCAAGTTCTATAATTGGATATTCCCTTTATTATTTCTTTGTGGGTAGTTTTTGTCGTTTTCATGCGAGCCCCATTCTAGAATAGGAATATGTCATCGTATAGAAGTAATTGTTTGGTAATAAGTGTTTGGTAAAAATGATGCACTATATGATTCCCAAAAAAGAATTATACTTGTTGTCTATTGTAGTTGTATGCTACATGCACTTAAATGGGCATTTAAAGAAGATAAAGGTATGTCTTCCTCAACCTAGAGTCCTTGATCTTAGTAGATATGAGAACTTACTAATTAAGACACATATCTCCTGCAAGATAGAAGTATGACAAACAATTAGCCCAAGTACACCATGCAAACCTTCAACAACACATATAAAGAGAGCACTGCAACAGCACCTACACTAAGCATAGTTAATCTGCAGATTAAGCATTGTAAACTGTCACATTGCAACCTAAGTAGGAAGTCGCATTTGTAAAAAATGGGCCGTATTCTTGTGTTTGGGTCTCATGCAGTAATGTGGGCCGCAGCTGTTTTGAAGGGGTGATGTAGTGAAAAAATTGAACTTTTACATGGAGAGCATTCATTCATAAAAAACAATAATTTCGTATTAATTTCATGAGAAGAGACTCTACATAATTCA
>JAANSK020300746.1:0-10033 GCA_011763485.2 Isoetes engelmannii
GATCCATGAGCATTTAGTGGCTGCCTTGTAGCATCCGGCAGTCAAGGACTGCTGCTGCAAGGTGTAGCCAAGAACCCACCCCCAACAGTAACATATACATTCAATTTATCCTGTTAAATGTATTAACATTATGGAATGATTAAGTCAATCTATCCAATGCAATACATACATCTCATAAAAATTATAGATCAATAGTTTAAATTGAAACATATAGCCTCAAACCTGTGAGGACGTTGTACTTGGGGTACTTTCTCCCTAGCTTCATCATTGGAGATGCAACCATTAATCTTCAAAGTTGCATCAGGATGAGCAGCAGCTTTCTCCATAGAATTGATCACAACAGGGATCTGTCTAACTGCTTTAATTGCAGAAGTTATTATGGCAAATCCAAATCTCTCAAGCTGGGATGCCTAGCTTCGCTCAAATCCTGGCAATATGAACAATATCCAAAAATCAGTTCTAGAAATAGTCAAAAGGAGGACCTGTTCTGTCAAACGAACTACTTAAGGCTAGCCGAAATGGTCTAACGCCAAATGCTACAACATCTGTAGACTGACTGCAACACTTGTATTCTGTCCTACGAAAAGGGTTGGGGTTTGGACCAAAACAAAGCAAATTTTTATAGGCCAGACAGGTTCGGCTCTTGGGAACTAGCTTGCAAAACCGCTACAACCTAGAAGGAAATCAGGAAACGGCATTTTGAAGAAGGAAGAGACGTTTTTTGGAGCCAAAATCTGTCGTAGCATACAAGCTCCATCTGTGCAATAATATTTCTTAAAACAGGGGAAAATCAAATTTATTCTGCCTGCCATAGCTGACCTTTCAAGCAACACGCTGAGGCAAAGCAGATAATCTCTTCAAGCATGCCATAACAATTAATCATGACAATAGTATGTCTTGGACAATCAACAATACTTGGGAAAACAGCCCGACGGTTGTGGGCGGAGTTGCATAGCCATAGCCAGAAGGGGATCAAAAGAAGCCAAGCCATCGTCGGAGAAGGGGGAGGTAATTTCCACCAATTTTCTATTTTTCAGGACCCTCCGATAAAAAAATAACGAATCTAACGGATGTGATCATTTTAGTCTGACGTGGCAGTGCACGTGGACATGCTAGAATTGCAGGAATGAGGGCACCTCGGGTTAGGCAAGCCTGCTAAAGAAAAACAGAAGGAGAGATTTATGTGTGAGGGATGTATGTTAGGAAAATCAAACAGGCTGCCATTCTCTAAATCTAAACAAAGAGCAAGTGATGTTCTAGTCGTGCACACAGATTTATGTGGGCCATTAAATGTAAGGAGCAGAACAAGGAAAGGATATTTCATCTCTTTTATAGATGATTTTAGCAGGAGGTATCAATGTTATACTTTGGAAGGAAAATCTCAAGCTCTAGCAGCATTCAAACACTTTCTCACTGAAGTTGAAAGGGAAACTGGGAAAAAGGTCAAATGCATCAGATCAGATCGTGATGGAGAGTATCTCTCACAAATTCAAGGAGTTTTGCAACACTAACGGAATTAAAAGGCAATTGACATGCAGGTACACGCCTCAACAAAATGGAGTTGCCGAGAGGAAGAACCGGACAATTATGGATGTAGTAAGAACCATGATCAAGCATAGTGGACTGTCGAATTACCTTTGGGAAGAAGGTCTAATGACTGCCATCATGATACAAAACAGGCTCCCAACAACAATACTATTAAAGGTAATGTTCCTCAAAACCTTTGATCAAATTGCACTAAAGATTTAGACTTTGGAAGGTACAAGACGTATGGATGTCTTGCCTATGTCTATGTGCTAGATGAATTAAGGAGGAAATTGGACAACAAGGCAGAAGTAGAATTCTTAGTAGGATATGACTCTGAGTCAAAAGGGTACAGGTGTTTATACCAGATACCAAACAAATTGTTGTTAGCAGGGATGTCATTTTTAATGAGGGTGTGCTTTATAAAGACAGAATTAAACATGTTAAGGAGTCAAAGCATGAACCTAAAGTACAGAAACTGGTACATTTCGAATCAGACCTAGACCCTAGTAATGAACATGATTCGGACAAAGATGATGAGGTAAGAATAGAAAATGACAGTCGTGAAAACATTGGGAGAAATCAATCAGAGCACATGGATAATTGTGTACAACAGCCTTGAAAGAGGAGAACTCACATTGAATGTTTGCAAGAAGATTTGGGAATTAATATTGAAGCTTACGGGAGGGATGGAACAGGTCGAAGCAGAAGACTTGAACAAGACAAAGGTGATCATGATCAGATCCTAGCTATTATGGATGATGTGATAATACCAAAAACAGTAGAAGAAGCTCTACAAAATATTGACAAGGACAAATGGCTTGATGCTATGGAGGAATTGGACTCCTTCAAAAACACAGATACATATGAAATAGTGGACTGCCCTGAAAATGACAATGTAATAGGAAGCAAATGGCTTTATAAGATCAAAATAGGGTCTGATGGAAGTAAAAGATACAAAACCAGGCTGGTAGCATAGGGATACACTCAGGAAAAAGGAAAGGTCTATGATGAAACATATTCGCCAATAGTGAAGCTCACAAGCCTCAGATTGCTTCGAAACATGGCAAATGCAATGAATTGGAATTACACCACATGGATGTTAAGGCTGCATTTTTTAATGCTAAATTGGAAGAGAAGGTCTTCATGAAACCAGCTCCAGGAGTCAAAATTGAAAGAAACAAAGTGTGGAAACTAAATAGGTCAATTTATGGATTAAAGCAGTCACCACGAGAATGGTATAACTGCATGGATATCTTTCTGAGAGAACAGGGTTTTGAGAAACTCAAGAATGATGGTCACTTGTACTGATTTAAGCTAAAAGATGAATTTTGCATCATAGCCCTCTATGTTGATGACTGCGTGATGGCAGCAAATAGCATGGAATGCATGAACAAGTGCAAAGACATTTTAAAAGCAAGATTTCAGATGAGCGATATGGGAGAGCTTAAGCAATTCCTTGGCATGGAAGTTGAAAGAGATTGAACCAAGGAAACACTGAAATTGAAACAAAGAAGACATGTAGAAAATATGCTCAAAAAAATTAACCTGGAGGATGCTCATGTTGTGAAAACTCCTGCTGTCCCTGGACATAGATTGACAGATGACTGACAGAACAGGAAGTAAATGATATGGCAAAGACACCTTATAGAGCACTAGTTGGCTACCTGCTACACCTTGCTAACAATACTCGGCCAGTCATCTCATATATTGTGAATATATTGAGCAGAAGGTGTCGCAATCCTAGTAAGGAGCATTGGCAAGCTGGAAAACGAGTCCTAAAGTATGGAATAACATTTAGCAACAAAGATCTAACACTAAGCGCTTATAGTGATGCTGACTAGGGAGGGGATTTAGCAACCAGAAAATCAACATCAGGCTATGTTATTTTCATAGGTGGAGGTCCTATAACATGGAGAAGTAAGAAGCAATCAGCCATAGCCATGTCCTCTGCTGAAGCTGAATATGCAGCATCATCTCTGGTCTCTAAAGAAATTACTTGGCTAAGAAGGTTACTGGATGAATTGAACTGCTTTCAATCCGAACCTACCAAGATTCTTACAGACAGCCAAAGCAGCATAGCCATTGTGAAAAATCCAATTGACCATGAAAGGACTAAGTACATCGAGTTGAATATCCATTTCATATGGGATCTTGCAGCAAAAGGGTATATCAAAATGGAATATATACATACAGCAGATCAAATATCAGATATGTTCACCAAGGCATTGGCAGAAAGAAAATTTGTAAAGTTGAGACATGAGTTGAAGGTCACAGATAACTTACAGGAAATGTGACGAAGGAGAAATGTTGAAAATCTGAAGCAAATTATGTTCATCACATTCAGTAGATTGATTAATTCAGTTAGACACTTGTATGACATGTTTGAGCCTGTGAACATTTTATCTTGTTCTAGGGGACTTTGCATGAGACTATTTTATCTTAGTCTCATGAATGCTGGCATCATGGTACATAATCTAGAAGAGATGATTATGCATGAATCATGGTTATTGGTGCTCATGGTTATTGGTGCAAAGCCTATACAAAATACAGGGTACCATAGTGACCATTGACTTGATATCATACATATACATTTGGAAATAATATACATTTGGAAATAACGAAGAGGAGGTATAGGCGATGTCTAAGGGGGGAAACTTCTATTCGAATAGAGACACGGATGCCTCCACCGTATGGCCGACTCCAAATCGGCCGGAGGAATCCTGATATAAACACAAGATGGATACAGTTAGGATTATTCAGTTTAGGTGATTCCGGAGTTGATCGTCAGGAGCGGACACTAAGGTTTTATTGGAATGTTTCGAGAGTAGTTTTATATTTGCTACAGTAACTAGTGTAGTGCCTTTGCTACAGTAACTCCATGATTATTGATAATGGTTTATTGACAATGGGTCATTGACTACATGATATTGTATGATGATGTGTTATTGAAGTTGATTGGGTTATTGTGTTGATTCACGTTCTTGAATGGAATTCATGCTATAGATTTATTAACTTTGATCATTCACATGATGTACCAGGGCTTGCTCCTTCACAACATTCCTGAGCTCAGAGATTGAGGCGAATTTGGTACCATCCTTTAAATGCTCCATCTTGATTTCCTGCTTCTCCATCCGGCCATGTTCTCCACGTCCACATCCTGGTCTTCAATTTCGGCCATGTTCTGCAATTTCATACTCTTCCCTAAACGTGATTGTTTTTTTCTAATCAATTTATAAAAGCAAAAAGCATAAAGAGGCCTAATTTGGGAATTCTAAAAATACGAGGC
This sequence comes from Isoetes engelmannii, assembly GCA_011763485.2. Taxonomy (NCBI): domain Eukaryota; kingdom Viridiplantae; phylum Streptophyta; class Lycopodiopsida; order Isoetales; family Isoetaceae; genus Isoetes; species Isoetes engelmannii. Next base: position 4,814 of record JAANSK020300746.1, read on the forward strand.
CTAATTTGAGAATTTCATGAAACATCAAGCCTAGGATGGTAATTTGCTGTAACATTTAAGAATTAAAACCTCCCGAAATCCTTTTTTTTTTGTGCATATTCACACGGAGGGCGATTGAAGGGTAGCATATACTATGGTAACCAGTAAGGAAAAACAATAACATCGATATTGATATGAAACTAGGTAGAAATATTTTCACCCTTTTTTGGCCGTTTTTAATTTATGCATTTCTTTTCCTGTTTTTTATTCATTTGTTATTTTCAGGTGGTGGTTTTCGACTATTGCTGCTTGGTGAAAAAAGGCTCTGGCTTAAAAAAAAAAAAAGGATCTAATCCAAATAGACTTTGAAAAGATGGATCAGGAAGAGATTTTATGTTGCAGGATAGGAAGAAGCAATCGGAAGAAAACAAATAGAACAGTCAAAGACAACAACAAAAGGCCTCGAAGGCATAGTTATAAAACACTGCCACAGGAAATGCAACGGGTCCCTAAATTTTAGAAAACGAAAATGGCAACGAACATAAAAATGGATAACACGAGAATATTCTTCAATTAAATTTATGAACTAATTAAAAAAAATAGCAAAAAACCTCAAAATAATTATTCAAAATAATATTTTAAAACCTATTCTCGCCAAACAACGACGCTCAACAAGTCAATTGGGCAAAAAAAATACAAAAGAAACAAGTCAGTGCGTATTTTTGGTAAAACAGGGGAAGCTTTAGCAAAATAATGGCATTTTTTGGGCGTTTGTTTTAAACAACTGCGGGTTTTTTTCTCTGTTTTTTGTTGAACACGGTTGTCTTTTGACGACGACCACGACAAAAAACGGTGGACAACGGTCGTTGTTTGCATCACCTTATATACTATGGTCGTTGCCATGGTGGCAACGGAATTGCTGGAAAATGTGTTGCAATCATGGGACACAGCCGAAACGGCCGTGTTTCGTAATTGAGCTCGAAGGTTCAAACTGAAGCAGTTGCAAAACAGAATAGGCCAGACTGCACCCTAATATACACAATCAAAACACATAAAAATGCACCAATTCATTAATTTGAGAATTCTCAAAATTCTCATTTGCTCCAAATAGCTTGTAGCATGCGTATAAAGCTAAGTTCGCATGCAAAATTATGAGAGGGACTATGCACATTTAGAACTAAGCTTTATACGCATGTTACAAGCTATTTGGAGCAAAATGAGAATTTTGAGATTCTCAAATTAATGAATTGGTGCATAAAAACTAAGTCATGCAACGGGACACAAAATGTTTACGCGAGCGTTTAAGCTAGCATGCTAACATAGTATCAAAAGCAAGAAAACAATATATCAACAAAAAGCACCACGCTAACATAGAAAGTGAAAAAGCAAGAAATAAAATAGAACGTGTCTAAATACCTTTCTAACAAAACAAATTTAAAACTAAGTTTGGCACAACTATCGTCTACAAGAACGTTCTTACAACTTTTTCTATTCTATCTAGGCACAACTAGGACTAGAAAAAGAAACTAAATAGGGAAAGCTAGAAGCACAACAAAAATGAAGAAGGAAATGCTCGAGAATAAGGCCGATGAAAAGAGCTTAAAACTGAAGCAATATATAGGCGAAACAAAAGGTGCAAGAGAAAACATCCAAATTATTTTCGTCTTTCCAAGAATAAATGGCTCGATGTTGCCATAGATCCATTGCAATCCATTTGCTATGAATTCTCTCTACATTGATCTTTGATGACCCAAGACGTCAGTCGATCCTCATGATTCTGAGCCAGAGTAGGATTTCCTCATGTTGATGTTATTGTTATATGTATATGATTCCACCCTTCATGGTGGCTACATTATTTGATGCGATGTTGTGCTTATGTTTATGCGCTTCCGCAGCCATGTAGGTCCCGAGGGAGACGGGATGAATGACACGTCTATTCCCCCCATCGGATTCTTGCTCACTATCAAGAGTCAGACGTCAAGTAAACGGCCTAATGTTGGCGTGTTGCACTGGCAGGAGGGAATCTCCAGTTCTTATGTGATCGGGACATCGTATACAGCAAGGGACGTTACAACGGTATCAAAGCAAAGCTCTTTGTTGACCAAGATCAAGCACCTCGAGAAGTGAGAGGAATTTTTTTTTTACCCATGATAGAAGTAGCAGCTAGCTAGAAGTAGTTAGCAATTACATAGAAAATTTAAGTTAACTTAGAAAGTAAAAAATATTTGACCCTTACACCATATGCAAGGACCACATTATTATGATCCTAATGGCCCTCTGGCGCATGTTGTGAATGGTGGAACTGAAAATACCCTAAAACAACTATCCCGGGAGTGGGCGACCCAGTCTAAACCTTGTAACCTTGATCCTGTAAGGTCACGTTGCATAAAAAATCACCTAATGTGGAAGCCCCTCCAAAGTGCCCCTCGATCAAAATGTATATTTAACTGGCTAGTTGAGAGTTCTAGAGTCTTGCTCAAGTTTCCAATTTGTAGCATGATGTTGTTTGGTCCCTCCATTGAGGTTTAGATGGTACACTTAAATGTTTTTGATATTCTTAATCATTTCCTTACCTTAGTGGTGTTGGGCAAGGAAAGCTCTATGGATTAACTCAGGTTTGGTTTCTGAGAAGCGGGTTGTCTGCAACATCTAATCTATAACCATAACCATTATGTACTAGAAATGTATGGCCGGCAATGCCGGGCATTAGTCGTGGACATTTGGAATGGTTAATGTAATGGAGATTGCAGGTTGTAAATTTAATTCGTCTTATATGTAATGGAGTGTCGAGGTCTGAAAAGTTTATGATTTCAGAACATTAGGAGAGATTTAGGAACATTAGGATAATATTATCTTTGACATAATTAGGAACTGACAAGTCAACCCTTTATAACTATCTCCATCATTAAAATATGTAATTTCCTTGATACATAGTCAAGATATCCCACCTAAACACACAAATCCTAAAACTATCTAAACCATAATCGGTAAATCTGTAGTAAAGTGGCATGGTTGCATTGGTTATGTATGATCCACATCCTAAAATGTTGACATTAAAGTATAGGTTACGTTTTCTTATTTGTGGCATGGTTGATATCTCAAAGGATTCAAATCTTGCATTGGTTATGTATGATCCACATCCTAAAATGTTGACATTAAAGTATAGGTTACGTTTTCTTATTTATTTGCCTGAGGAATCCAGTACATAGTCAACCCTAGCAAATGCGTGCCCAAGGAATGTCAAGGCATATGTCTACCAGCATAGTTAACACTGGCATATGTATGGCCATTGACATTGGGCATAAGTAGGAGCTTGTGTGTATAGGCGCCAATGCTGGTTATAGGTTGTTTGTCTATATGAGCTTTTGATGTAACTTACAATATATATGCATAGCTCAGTATACCGTAGTCACTTTTACTAGATGCAAAAGTGTGAGAAACAACATTACTAACAAAAATGGCATGCAAACCCACCCAATCCATTAAGTGCCAAGTGGCACACATGCACTAAAGTGAGGTGCATGGGTATATTGTAAGCTTAAAGGGCAAAACAACTCCTTTAGCCGAAACCGAAGTCCCAAAGTTAAATAATATAAGGTAAGGCAAATAATGACAAGTTTACATCTATATAGAGAAGAAAATAAATAAATAGGTACCTTTTTTTGGCAATCATCTTAGACACTTTTGCCACGTGGCCTTTACCATGTCTAGTTCTCCCTCAACTAGATATTCAAGGAAAGCAAATACCATTGCCATGAGAATATTGTAGGGGATAGAAGGAAGGAAGGAAGGAAGGAAGGAAGGAAGCAATAGAGTCGGCACAAAACGTGCATGGTATATTGCTAGTAAATTGAGCAGAAGCAAAACGTGCATGGTATGTTGCTAGTAAATTGAGCAGAAGCAAGGCTCAACATAGAATATTCAAGGGGGCCATAACCAGGAAGTAGATTATTGGCTGAAGAAGCACTAAGCAGTATCTTGTATGGGAAACAAGTTCTTCCTCAACATAAGATATTCAAGGAACGCTATAACCAAGACTTTGTGAACATCTGTGTAGCATTTTTCCAGCTATGAGCTAAAGAAGAAACACGCAGAGACCTCTGAATATATATTATATGTATATGTATATACGGGTGCTTGGCATGCCATATATGTAGAGGCATGAGAGTATATGGGTTTTGGATATGCTCCTTATGTCAATTGGACTCGCTAAAGAAAGTACTTCTGCCTTTGCAAATCTTGCAATAAATCTGCTACATGATTTATTGAACCCTGCATAGATTAGGAAACAAATGTTGAGAAGATACTACATGTGGTAGCAAGAATCAAGAAATCACTATATGGCCATAACCAAACTCAAAATACCTATTTGCCAAAGGAAATGCTGAAATCCAAGTTCCATCATATTCGAATGCCCTATTGTCTCGCAACTGCCAGAGAAAACCTTAGAAGTCGGGAAGAGTATTTGATCGGGAGCTCTGCCTCATTGCACTATGGCGATGGCGATAGGCCAAGCATTGGATATGGCTATTGGCATATAGCTGCTCCATCGTCGCCATGGCCAGGGGAGCAGAGATTGTACACCAAATAAAATAGAAAAAATCACAGGAAATAGCAAAAACCACCCAAACACAAACTTGAAATGGAGTTACATGGCAAGTGAGAAGAAAATTTAATCTTCAAATGACCATCGCCTGGAGTAAGATGAAGCAAAAGCACTGCAAAGGAGCTGTGGCGGCTGGAGAGGAGAAGGAGAAGTCCGTTCTGATACATACGGAAGACAGATGTGGAAGAGGGGCGCGGATAGAGGTGTGAATAACTTTTGACCATTTTCGTATATGTATACTAGCGTTTTGGAGTAAACGTTACCCCTAACGTACTCAACCGGATTAAACCACTTACCTTATCCATACATATACGTACGAAAATACCATTAAATAACTCATCTTTTGTACACGCACTTGTTATGTACGGGTCTCACATTCTGCACCCCGCGGGCATCTTCTCCAGGCCCAAGAACGCTATTGGCACTATGCTGATATGCATCGTCAAGAAGCTTCTCCATTTCAAGTTGGTGACCGTGTTTGGTTCTTGCACAGAGACCTACTGTCGTCCTTGTGACAAGCTTGGCTACTGGTGCTTGGGCCTGTACCGGATCACTGAGCTGTCATGAACCTACGCGAAGAACAGGGCAAATACACAGAAAATACTCGAGTATGCAAGAGAAATATCAAAGAATTC
>JAANSK020300757.1:0-10032 GCA_011763485.2 Isoetes engelmannii
GCGCACAGCCTCGGTGGCACTCGCGGCTCCGCCGCTCGGGCACCGGCTCGGCTGGCGGCGCCGCCTCGAGGCCCTACCGGGCAGAATGCCTCTCCTCCCGTCGATTACGTAGTACATAAACTTGCGCCATCTTGCCAAGAATAATTATAACTTGGCATGTAATATTGAGCCTAGTAAGAAAACGCATTACGGCCGTGCAATTATTTGGGAAAGCTTGAACTCACAGAAAGAACAAGAAATTGTTGTTGGAATACTTGGGCATTAAAGTAGCTATATTTCTTTAAATCCAAAAAGCAGATGTATCTGTCCACAATGCAAAAGCAGATGTATGACTCGTATCTGTCCACAATGCAAAACTAGTGCAATGTAGTCATCAGAAGCCAGTTTATTTATGACCCGTATCTGTCTGCAATGCAAAACTAGTGCATTGTAGTCATCAAAGGCCAGTTTATTTGTGCGGAGTTATAACAAGAAAACTGGTATCTTTTAATTATAATGCTGGTCTATTAACAGCAATGCAGTATAAGCATTCCATTCAGGTGCTAGGCTTGGTACCTACATACTTGAATTTTGTTTCCCGTCCCTTTGGCAAGGTGATTCTAGAACCATCTAGAAAGACGAATAAAACCACACTTACACCAGCATCTTAAACTTGTGAAAGAAGAATTATATACCAGACGATGATGTTTGCAACTGGCATCGAGCTTCTCATGCTAAAAATCCTCACATCCATATTATGAATTCAAAAAGCAACTTAAAGACGCCAAACCAGTACCGTAACTTGAACTGTTAAAGGCCCACAACACACAAAAATTCGTCACCTTAGTTCCCAAGTATAGAGTCCTTAACTCAGCTATAAATACAACCACTAACCACCCCTAAAAAATGCAGCTTCTTACATCAACCACCAATCTTACTGTGACCTTTTAGCAACTAGCAGCTTGAACGTTTGAAATGTTTTCATTACCAGAATTCTAGATAAAGTTTTGATTTTATCCAAAAAGTTCACAATTTATTAGCGCACATGGTACCTGGCAACCAACAAGTACATGAAACCAAATTCCCTCTGATGGTTGAATATGACAGCCAAGTTAGTACCAAAGGTTACCCAGCAATTGGCTGCTAATCTTCTAGGGGTAAGACTTTTATTCCTGTGACCAGAATAGCAGATATCAGAGCAAGAATCAGCCTAAGAGTCAGCCTAAGAACCTGATTTCTTAGTTTGAGACATTTATGAAGAAAACAAGTACAGAGCATCTGAAACCCGTTATTGCACTTGGACGTTTACCAGCTCCGTTTTCTGTATAGGCTTAAACAAACTATACTAACATTCTTAGCACAAGACTTTACTAGATAGCCTTATGTCTATTGTCTATTCAGCAAAATCAATATACATGAAATTTGAGTGTAAGCTTGACAGCCTTAATTTTTTCTTCAAATCAGAGACCTATGCACTTGGTAAGCCTCAAAATGGCTACAAAGCTAGTTAACGGCCCGGATTGGACACAAACATATCTCAAAATTTAGAAAGAAAGTAGAACTAACTATGATAACAATCTGGCAAGATAGCCTACCTTTAGAGACGCGTAGGTGCAGCCATCTCTTTCAGCTAATCTACTATGGTAACTGCAAATTGATAACCGTGATGTTCATAATTGCTTTGTAAATTCATGTGCAGAAGTATTGCCCAACCTTTGATGTCGAACCTAACTTAGTAGGATGAAATTATCTCTGTACAGCACCTCCTGCAACAAAATTGCAACCTTAAATTCTTGCCAAATTTTAGGTTGTGGCTCTACTGGAAACATACCTGTCCCTTTAAGCAATCGCACTCAACTTCTTTATCTGGATTTGGAGACAACCGTATCACAGGCACCATCCCTCCGCAACTAGGTCATTTAACCAATCACGAGTGCCTGCATCTTGCCAACAATCAGTTGAGTGGTCATATTCCAGCTCTGTCTTGGAAACTAGACTAGCCTAAACTGCAGTATAAAATTTTGGCTCCATAGAAACAACTTGACTGGCCAGATTCCTGACTCCTTATAGAATATATACAAATTGACATACATGATTTTCAGGAATAATCTGTAAATGCTTAGAGGAAAATAATTTTGCTGGAACTATTTCTAGCAAAAGTAGTCAAACTCTGAAATTTGTGGTATTTAGACCTGGCAAACGATTTACAAGGATTTTGAAGACACTTACGGCCTTTTTAAGGGCATTCCGGCTTGTTCTAGGCCGCTTCCAAAGTTTTTCTTACCAATCCACAGCACAAATTTTGCCTTCAATATGGGCACCTCTCTTTCAACAATATATCAGGGACAATACCATTACCTTGAAAACATAAAAAAAGCCCATATGTTTTCCGTCTAATCCTGTAAGCGTAGAAGAAGCCATGACATATCCGTTAGTGGGACTTCTCGCTGAGGCCAACAAATCCGGCACTACAAACCCAAGCTGAGCCTTGCAAAGAAAATCATCTAATCCACTCCAGTTAAACATAAAATTCTTCCATGGCATATCCGATAATCCGGCACTACAAACCCAAGCCTAGCCTTGCAAAGAAAAGTCCTGATAAAAAAATTAGACAACCCTAAAATACCATTCCTCGAGTCTTGCATTCCTCGAGCCTGCATCCATGCAAGTTTTCCCAATCAAAGGGTTCTTTTCAGCCCTCATTTGCAGCTATTTCGAGCTGAATGTGGATTTCCATGTAAATTTCCAAATGCTTAAAGAACAAGGGGGAACGAGACCTGCAAAATAGAGCTGGAATTGCCAAGAGTCTGCTTTCTTATGACCTCACACCCCGCAAACACCACCATGCCGGCCTACCTGGGACAGAAGCACCTGTTCACGCCTGCAAAACCATTCGCCTGCAACATACACTGCAAGCGTTTGGATTGCACTTAGAGAACCGTTCTTGGCGATGGCCCATTTACATCTTTGAGCAAACATAAGAAATTAGCTTATAAGTTTGTCTCCTGCTGAAACATCCGACCGTCGAATGCGCGTGATAACGCTCGGCGCCCGAGATCGACGGCCGGCAATCATCTTGCTTCATGCCTCCTAACGCGGATGCCCAAAAGACACAGGCCGTCCGATTGTGAATCGGACGGATGAGATTGAAAGATGCCTTCACCCAACCACCAAAGCCAAGGTTGCCCTTCGGGCAACCCAAAAAGACTGCTTAGCATACTTTGCATACTTTGCACTTGAAGATGGAGGCTACCGAAAAAATAGCATATATTTGATGCATCACATATAACAATGGTCCAGCAAGCTGTTTAAATGCTTTCTGAGATAAGGGAACATTTTGTTGCACAGCCTTCCACGCTGCAGATTCATCCTCATTTTGTAACAATACCATGGAAACCACAACCCCATTTCAAATCTAACTGTAATCCATAGCTTCCTGCCCCACGTTTTTGAGCTTTTCTGCATATCCTTGCACGGTTTATTCCCTTTGGTGTAGCAAAAATACAGTACGGCCCAGCTGTTTTTCAATCTCACTGTCATAATATCTGCGGGAGAATCTGCAGTCCATGGGTATTCTTTATGCAAGTAGATGGAAGGTTGAACTAAAATATCAAGAATCGAGTTTGAAACAGATTTAGTACTGTGGCAAATTGGTGAGGTCCAGCAACCGACAGAGGCCATGAGATCAAAGTGCAAGGGATGCTGGAGGCTGGAGCTAGAATAGAAAGAAGGTCGGAGGCCAAATAGCGCATCAATCTGTCGAAGTGCCAGGCAGTATGCAGGGTTATGCACGGTCGAATTGCCCAGTTTCGCAAGTTTGCTTGTGTCACAACAACTCCATCGCCATACCTGCAGCTCCATCGTCATATTGTGAACCTAAAAGGGCTACAACGGCCAGAGCTCCTAGAGAAGGAAAATCGCAAACCCCTAAATGATACAAATTAATCACATACCTTCTCACAGGGAAGAATCAGGGCCAGATTCATGGCGCCAGATTGGGTATACACATTTTCATGTTCTATATTCAAGCAAGGAAAAGAAAAAACTGGAAAGAATCCAAGAGCCTAAGGTTACTATATTCACCTGCTTCAACTGCTCTGCTTCAAATGAATGAGGACCTGATTGATGTCGTCCTAAGCTCAAATACTAACTCTGAAGGTTCTGAAAAATGCAAGGGATGAAGTTGTTAAGCTGGAAAAAACAGATAAGATGCAATGGATTTAGGGTCTTAGAGTGCTACCTGCTCCAGCGATCAGCGATGGAGTAGAGAAAAAAATATCTGTTACTTGTAGCTATCCAAAACAACTCCGCAGAATTCTCAAATCTTGCAAAGGGACGAAAATTGAAGGCAGCCAAGTGATTTGCTTTGTGGACGTAACAGGAAAGACTTGTACCTCAATTTTTTCTTCTGATATTTCCTGCAACCAAGTCTCCTTGCAACCAAGTTCCAAAATGCGCTTGCCTGCTGCAGTTCCGATGTTAGCTTCTCCTGTTTCCTGCTTATCTCTCCACAAACCCTAAAGGATCCCCTAAACCACCGCCTTCAGCTGCATCATCACAGCGATCTCCAGCACCCAGCTAACCATTACAGAATATTAAGTTGAGGAAAAAAACGTAAAGGGCAACTCTGCCGGAAATGCCGTTTTGGATGCCAAAAGTAACGCTGCTCACGCCGGAAAAAGGTTACACCGGCGTGAGCGAAAAAACCCCAGCTGCAATTTAAGTAGATGACGTGAAAGACCTGTGTGACATAAATGCTTGCTACATTCACAATGCTTCCTACTCTTGATAGTAGATTATAGCATTTTCCTCCCTGTACAGATCCGCATACATATTTGACACAAGAATATAGCCAGCACCAAAGTGGGAGTCTAGACTAGTAATTTGATCAAAGCAGTGCCTCCCTAATTGCACATTCCCATGCATTTTTGAAGCAGCAAATAAAGCCATCCATCCTGATAAATTAGTTTTTACTGTGGACTCAAGTAGATATTTTGCCTCTCTGAACAATCCTGCACGAGCAAGGAGGTCAATCATGCAAGTACAATGAGATATGCTTGGTATAATTTTATATTCACCCAGTAAAAAAAAATACCAACAGCCTTCATCTACTAGGCCAGCACGGCTGCATGCAATAAAGATACTGCTAAAGGATGCTTCAACAGGTTGTATTCCTTCTTGATGCATTGTCTCAAGACATCCTAGAGCCATCAAGGTATTTCCATGCTGGCCACAACCCGCAATTATAGAATTCCAAGATACTGCGTTTCGCTTTGGTAGTTTATTAAAGACTCTAAATGCTTCACTTAAGCTCCCACATTTGGCATACATATCAACCAGAGTGCTTCCTATAGTGATATCTGATTCAATTCCCATTTTGATAATCTCTTGATGCACAAACCTACCCTGTTCAACAGCTCCTAATGTAGCACAGGCCTTCAAGATACTCAAACAAGTCACAGCATTTGGCAAAACGCCATCTTGTTGCATTCTCTCGTAACATTCAATTGCCAAAATACCTTCTCCATGCTGCGCATATCCTGTAATTATTGCACCCCATGATACTGGAGTCCTGGTCGGCAAAGAGTAAAAGATTTTCCATGCCTCCTCAAGGCCCCCACATTTGGCATACATACTGACTAAGGTGTTCCCCACAACAATGTCTGATTGTATTCTGTTTCTTATGATCCTTTCATGGATGAGTCGTCCATACTCCATTGCGCCAATGCTTGCACATGCTTTCAAAATGCTTGAGATTATTATTTCATTTGGTTGTATGCCTTCATCCTCCATCATTTCAAAGCATGCAAGAGACAGAGCTCCTTCCCCATGCTGGGAATAGCCAACAATCAATGCACCCCATGATACCACACTACGATCAAGCAAGGCACCAAAGACCAATTCTGCCTCCTTAAGACTTCCACATTTTGCATACATATCCACCAAAGTGTTCCCCAAAATTAGATTTGTTTGCAACATATTTTCTAGTATCTCATTGTGAATTAACCTTCCTTGCTCTAATTCACCTGTATAAGCACATGATTTTAAAATGCTCAAAAACGTAATCTCATTTGGACTTAAGCCTGCAATTTGCATGTCCTCAAAACATTTCAAAGCTAGATCTGTTTCAAAGTTTTGTACATATCCTGCAACCATTGCATTCCACAATACCAAATTTTCAATAGGTAATTTCGCAAATACTTCTTGGGCTTCAAGAAGACTTCCACATTTGACATACATGTCAACCAGGGTACAGCCTACTGCAAGATCTGATTGATATTTTCTCTCAAGTATGTTCTCATGGATCAATCTGCCCTGCTCTATTGATCCTATACATGCACATGCTTTCAGAACATTCAAGAATATAACTTCATTTTCTGGTATGCTTTCATCTAGCATGTTCTCATAACATGTTAGAGCTAAAAAGCTTTCTCCATGTTGAACATATCCAGCAATCATTGCACCCCATGATACGATATTCCGATTAGATAACTTTTCAAACACATCAATTGCTTCCTCCAAGCTCCCGCACTTAACATACATATCGATTAGGGCGCTTCCCAAGACAACATTTAATGGGAAGTTTTGACTAATTACCTGATCATGGATGACCCTTCCCTGTTCTACTTCCCCTGTGCCTGCACATGCTTTCAACGTAGCCAAAAGTGTGACTTCATCTGGCTTGAAGCCATCTTCATTCATATTCATAAAAGTCTCCAGAGCAAGATGACTTTCACCATGTTGAACATATGCTGCAATGATTGTATTCCATGACACAACATCCTGATCGACCCAGCTTTTGAAGACTTTCTGAGCCTCCTCAAGGGACCCACATTTTGCATACATATCAATCAAGATATTGTATATAACAACATTGGACTGGAAAGTCCTTTGAATCATCTGAACATGGATAATCTTTCCCTCCGTAATATCTTTCGTCATTGTGCATGCTTTTAAAACTGCTACATAGATATACTTGTCACATAGATGATTACAAATCAGGCTTTGATTATAAATTTGCAGGGCTATTCTCCCTTGACCTAGCTTAGCATTTGCCAAAATAACTGCAGCCCACGTATGTGCATTAGGCTCTGTGATTCTATGAAAAACTCTATTAGCCTCGTGCAAGATTCCATGATAGCCAAAAAACCGAATGAGATGGTCTCCCAAAACAGCAATTGAATCTAGTCCACTATGGGACATTAAGAACTGCACTCGTTTCCCATATTCCAGCTGTTTTCCTTTCTCACAACTTCGCAGTAGATAATATGCATCATTTCTAGTTAAAAGGCTACCTTTCTGTTGCATAGCTTCCATTGTTTTGAGTGCCTCTTCCTGCCATCCTTCTTTAGATAGTCTGTTCATATCTTTGAAACATTACCCATTTTAGGATCAGAAAATTTTGATAAATAAGAATTTTTGAATACAATACCTATGTGCACTGCATTTTTGCAATTGAGGGAGTCATTAACAATCCTTGGATTCAGCCTTTTCCAAGGCATACGTCGCTGGGTTGTTGCCCGAAGGGCATCCTATGCCCAATGGGATCGGACCTAATATCTGCAAAGATAATAAATTTAGCTTGAATTTCTTCCGGAATGCGCGCTGCCCACCTTCAAATACGACAATGTTCATGAAAAATATTCAATACAGGTGGCTTATTTACAATTTTTTTCTAAACACACAACCAACATCGCCCCTATGAAAGCATTGGATGGCAACGCTTTTTAGGGGTTTTTTTTTGTGATAGAGCGGGGGTATGCTTTGGCCGAATCGTGGCATGCAGCCCTGGCCTCATGGAGCTTCTATTCTGGCATGATCTTATTCTAAATGAGCAGTTCCGGTTGTTTGGTTCTTGGCGCTTGTGGTTGAAGCTTGGAGATTCGACCAAACATGCCTATGCCTATTTTGTTGTTGCCATGTTTTTCTGTTTCCTTGTTTGTGCTTGAAGATGCCAGTTTCCCTTCCCGGTAAGTTGTCATGCAAATCGAGTGCCTTGTAGATATCCCCGCCTTGTTTTGCTGAACATTTAAAATATGGTGACAAAGAAGAGAAGATGAGCAGGCTACTCCATGAAGGTGGTTTGATTGTGACATCTGGTTGAGCTTGCTATTGCAGTGACCCTTGTTGGTTTTGCATTTGCTTTGCTAGTCTCTTTGCACTAGCACAATTGAATCCATTATGTATCACCTCAACTTTTAATGATTTTTGGATTCCAATATTTCAACTTGTTTTTGGATTTGACACAAGTGTCTCAAATGATGGCTACAATAATGATGGGTGTGATGATAGGAAAAAGCACCAGTTTATTAATTTGACAAATTTGAGCTATTTTGAGAATTTTGAGCTAGCAAGTATGACTAGTTTATTAATTTGACAAATTTGAGTTATTTTGAGAATTTTGAGCTAGCAAGTATGACTCACTTGACTAACCTTAAGCTAGCAAGCACAATCCACTTGACTAACTTCAAGCTGGCTAGCAAGATCAAATCTTACTCATTTAAAGTTAGAAAGCATGCCACATTTTAGGTTCATCTTTAACTAGTAAGCTACTCACATTTTACTCATACCAAGCTAGCAAGCAAGATGCATTGTACCGATGTTAGGCTAGCAAGCTAGTCACAATTTACTCATTCCAAGCTAGCAAGCAAGACGCGGTGTATCCATTCTAAGCTAGCAAAGCTAGTAACACTTAACTCATTCTAGCATCTTGCAGGAATGATGCATCATACTCACTAATGCTATCAAGCAGTCACAGTTTACTCGTTCTAAGCTAACTAGCAAGACGCATCATACTCATTCTAAGCACACAAGCTAATCAGTCTAAACTCACTCTAATCTAGCAAGCAAGACACATCATACTCATTTTAAGCTAGCAAGTAGTCACATCTTACTCCTTCTAAGCTAACAATTAAGACACACTCTACTCAAGCCGGAGGTAAAGTTTATTCTTCATCATTATCATCTTTCTTACCCTCCTTAGCAATAAATTCTCCTAACAGAGAACCCACATCGCTTGGGATCACCATGGTTGAAAGCATCCCTTCAACTGCCCATCCATAACCAACGCATTTTATATGTGTATCGTGGCGCATCATTAGGGTTAGGCCTCCACCTCTTCTCCCAGCAATCAACGAGTTCTTAGGATAAAGTATAACATTTCTATTGACAGGCTCCCACCAAGAGACAAACACCTCTTCGTAGTGAGGCAAGTTGGGGGCTTTTATAGAGTATGCTTCTGCATAAGCTATCCAGATAGGGCAGCTATCAAGTGGCCTCACAAGCAAGAACATGTCCTTCTTAATATCTTGAGTTGGATTGAAGTCATCAACAGTGGCTTCTGATTGGACGACCCTATATACAATGGTCGAATGTCATATTCTTGCTGGATCACAAGTTCAGGTTCAACCAGAGCATCATGTCACGTGTGCCGGAAGAAATCATGCATGAGAAATGGGCCAGGATCCACCTGTCCAAGCACCTTTAGTGGGCCCTGCCAGTAGTCAATAACCTCATTCATGTATGTATTAGACCACGAGTGCTCCCCAGCTTTTGAGATAGCTAACCAATGCATGATGTACTTTGTTATGGAGCTTCTCAAAGCGCCAATGTCTTTTAGAGCCCTCAATAGGGGTACAGTCTTTCGTACACCTGGAGGAATCATGGGTGTACCATCTGCATCTGCCTTCCACATTTAAATCCCCTTCTCCGGCAACCACTCACGATACCCATTTTTCATCTTACAAACTATTAGAGGCCACCCGTCCTTTTGGCAAAACTTGAAGAGAAACGGTTTCAAATGACCAATCAAATGTTCCTTCTTGTCAGGATGTAGCCTTTCACGAAACCCTTCCAATCGGGACCTCGTTCATAAGATAAGGCATTGGAGCCTTGGAGCTACATTCTGAAACAACTACATTAGCTCTGGAATGGTGAGAAGGAGCATTTGTAAAAAACGGAACATATTCTTGAGTTCGGGACTCATGCAGTAATGTGGGAAGTAGCTTTTTTGAAGGAGTGATTTAGTGAAAAAATCGAAGTTTTACATTGAGA
>JAANSK020300768.1:0-10032 GCA_011763485.2 Isoetes engelmannii
TTGTCACAGATTTCCCACGAAAAGTGACATTTTTTTGGGAATTTTAGGGAATCTTTCAAAGATTCCCTCTATAGTGCGTTTCAAGCAAATTAGTGCGTTTCAATTCAAACTTTGTTTTATATGTATCAGGTAGTATCACCAATATTGCAACAACATTAACCAAACTTAAACCTAGCCGTCTAGGACAAGTACTACTTATCACAACATATCAAACATTATTTAATGTAACATACTGATTGTGGACTCTTGCAAAACATAACAGTTAATCAACAATTGATCTATATGCAAGCAACTCTTAACAAAAAAACTGAAGACATTTTGAACAACAAAAAAATTGTGGAACAGGTATTTTGTTGCAAACATTTTCCATTACAAAAAGATTAGTCTTGGAGGGCAGTTACACTTGATGCCACAGGGGGTAGGTTACAGTAGGGGAGGACACAAGGGCCCGATGGCAATATCTGGAGTTACAGGAGATACATAACAGATCAGGTTTTTCACAAAAAAAGGGAGGCGGAGCGTCTAGACCCGACCATGGAAGTGATGCAAGGGATGCATTCCCCCACAGGGCTCTAGAAGAGGACGCTATCCCCCTCTGATACCACTATCTGGTACTGGATCAGGTCGTGATCACTTTGCCCGCTCCACTTGGCTTGTAATTCCCAGGGACACCTCCACCATGATGGAGGAGGAGATGGCAGCTGATCTCCGATAGAGTCACCATACGATTCCTAACAGTGAAGCTATTAGGAGTAGTTGATGTGGTGCTGCTTGAAGGTGTTACCGGGGGTCGAAGGCCTGCCCCTTGGATGCTTGTTCGGGGACGGGCTCCCTCTCCTGCCGAAACGGGTTGTATCCCATAGAGGACCACAACCGTCCACAACGTTAGGAAGCCAAATGTCCAGTCAGATTGTCGATCGCCCTAACATGGGGTAAGTTGTGGCAATTTGCACCAAGAGAGATGTTGTTAAAATATCCTAGCGTAAAAAATGCTCTCTCTCTCACCTTCTAAAGGGCAACCCCTAATGCGACGACAACACCTTATCTCTAAGTAAACGAAATGTAATCTTTCTCTAAAAAAAAGTTTTTAGGACGACACGCGTTCAGAGTTAGACAAATACATAGCTAGACAAGTTTTTAAGAGGACACGCGGCTAGACACTTGGCCACGTTAGAAAGTGGTACATGCATATGCATATACAAGAAGAGAACCGAACCGAAGCTAAGGGTGTGGCAGAGGAACAGATATGGCGGGCGAATTTAGACTAGTTTCACCAGCGTTTTCGGATGGAGGAAAAATTCATAGAAAGTATACCGGAGATGGACCTGGAGATCAGAAGGATATGTCCCCTCCTTTGGAGTGGTATAATGTTCCCGAAGGAACAGTAAGCTTGGCTTTGGTCGTGGATGATCCAGACGCTCCTGATCCTGACGCTCCTATTACTCCTTTTGTGCATTGGTAAGCTAACTCTCTTTTTTCTACCTGTTTTTTCAATCTTGTATTACGTTTCTTCCTTTCTTTTTCTCACCTGATTATATCTTTGTTTAGGGTTGTGATTAATATCCCTCCTACTCTTAAAGGTATGTTCAGTCTTCAGTGCTAATATGCCTTAGAAGCATTCCTTTTTTTTTTTTTGCTCTTGCTTAATTACTTTATGGATTGGTTTTTCTTATCATCTGATCACCTATACATTCTAGGTTGTTTTATATGATAGCATTGTTATTCTTCCCTTTCCAGATGTTCTATTTCATGTTCTTTGAGTTCTAAAGGTTATCGTGGATGCAGGACTTCCGGCAGGATTTTCAACCAAGGATGTGGATGAGAAGAGCGAGTATGCCCAAATTCAAGAAGGCTATAATGACTTCAAACTTCCACATTATCGCGGCCCTAATCCACCTGTGGGCACTCATCGTTATGTGTTCAAGTTATATGCTCTGGATACCAAGCTCCATATGGGCAACAAGGTATTTGAGAAACTGAGTATGTCGAACTGTTTTAGGAAGGAGATGTGTTTCAGATGCTAGATGGATAATAGGCTTTATATGGGCAACAAGGCAGAAGGACTGCATATGTTACAAACTATATTAGAGAAAGAGATGCATGTTACATAGAAAATTGTTGATTGATGCCATTGGACTTGAATGGTATGTCCATTGATGCATTGTATGATAATTTTATGTCCATTGATGCATTGTATGATAATTTTAAGTCATATCCAAAAATCAATGATCTGCTCCTAAGCAATATTCTAGCATTTTCATATAGTTGAAGTTGCTGTAGCCCGTTAATTTGTAGAGAGAGGAGAATATTGGTTGTGTTTTTTCTAGCTTTAAATGTTGTGTTTTTGTTCTAAGATAACATAGGGAATTGCTGATTTGTAGGCGACAAAGGCCAAATTGGAGGAAGAGATAGCTGGGCATGTTCTTGGAGAGGCTACTCTTGTTGGCACCTATAGCAAAGAGAAATTTATTAGCGGTCATGATTCTTATATGCCTCCAGGTGCTCGCTATGGCGCAGGACCTGGGACACCTTATACACAGAAAGCTGGATATAGATCTGCTGGATTTAGTGCACATAATTGAACATGATGGAAATCTCGTCTTTGAATTTTTGTAGATTGGCCAGCTAAAGCAACTGTAGTCTGGCCAGCTAAAGGAACTGTAGCCTGGCCTGTTCATCAATTTGCTATCTTCAATGTAGTCCAGCTTACTATTCATTTTGAACCAATTGTACTGTCTGTGGATGTTAAATGTTTGCTGAGATCATGAATGTTTAAAATTAACATGGCTTTTAGAAGTTTTGAGGTACGCATATGCTTTTAGAAGTTCCATGGTGGATGCAGGGCTTTCGGCAGGATTTTCATATAAGTGACAGTATTTATTGGGCATGTCTATTCTTCGAAGTGCTTATATTGTTTTGTGTGGCGAGCCTCGCTTATGTGCGAAGGTAATGTGCAGGCTTAGAAAAACTTAGTCTGGACAATTTCTTGTTGCGATCACAGAAATTCAGTTGGAGGCGCTGGCTGCTGGTAAAATATTTGGTAGAGGAAAAGTGATTTTAGCTTCAAAGGATTAGCTTCAAATTCGATAACTCTGCGATAAACTTACTATATTATAGCATTTGATGGATGGTTCTTTTTTACTTGGCAAACTTTTCAGCCAATACGAGGGATTTCGAGCCAGCTAATGTAACAGGGGATTTCGAGCCAGCCAATGTAATTTGGGATAGTTTGGGTGTGTGTCAGAATAGTCTTGGATAATTCACATAATTGCCTTAAATTTCATGTAGCCGTCATTCTGTTCGTGGTCTCTTTGCCTCTGTTGTTTGTCTGGTCTTGTTGCCTCCGTTAAACTCGAGGAATTGGACAAAGCAGAGAATGGAGTCGACTAGAGTACTCCTCTGTAGCCCTTTTGCGACCGGAAATCCCTGCAAGGGTCGGATATGGGTTAAGGTCCAGCCCTGTCGCCTCTGTGCAAATCGGTGCGACCGAAAATCCTTACAAAGGTTGGTTATGGGTACGGTTTTGGTAGCCTTTTTTGCGATCGAAGATCCTTGCAAGGGTGGTATATGGCTAATGGTGGGATCACACTACCCCAAGGAGAAATCAGAACAGATGTGGTCCAAGAACAAAGTGCCATGTGAGAACAAAGTGCTTCTCCGATTTCTTTTTTTTGTGATTCGCTTCTTCCATTTTTGTTTCTGTGATTCTTTGATTTGCTTCAATAATTTATATAATATTGCTTATTACAATAAGTTTTTGACTATATATATGGCGTTTTGTGGTGAAGGGGCATTTTGGACCGTTGGAGCCCAGAATATTCTTTTTTCAATTCCACATCTACGGTCTATAAAATTGTGAGCCTAAAAAGTCTTGCACAAACCCAAGGTCTCGATTGCGTTCATAGCAAGCAACATGTGAAGTAAAAATAAAAATAACATGATTATTAGTTCAAATAACCCAAAAACATATGAAAGTGTATCAGGTGAGGTCTGGAAGCCCACGTCACAAATAAGCACAGACTTCCCCCTGGAATACAACCCCGTCTCACGCCTCCGTTAGATTTCTTGTCCAGTCTTGGGATACAGTGATTCTGGAGCAAAAATTTCTCGCAGCAAGAGTCCGTTGCACAATCTTGATGGATTTCAAGATGTGGGCAGTTTAGCTCTAATCAAAGAATGAATAATTATACCAACCCACATCCCACATTCATGATTTGCCTCGAAAATCGGTTGAATCTTGCCTTTACACCTCCTTTGAGGCAACAGATCCGGATCCAAATGATAAAAATTTCAATGGAAAGCAGACTGCCTGGATGATAGGTCAAGTTTTAGATTTATCTTGGATGAATTAAGGCCCTGGTTTGGGCAAATTCCAAGGCCGAGCTGTGCCAGATCTGAGGAATCCTCAAGCCAGATTGCAGCAGTAGAAATCTTAGCAGTAGGCTTGAAAATGTTGGAATTTGGAGGAGGAGATCGATTTGCAGGTCCAGAATCACTGTATCCCAAGACTGGATTTGCCCCCATCTCACGGCTCTGTTAGCTACGACTTCCTGTTCAGAGACGCGCCACAAAATTAATCTGTGCTGCAGCGACATCCCCATCCTTCAAATCGCCACCTCCTACAAATAAATTTGTCGTTGGAAACTCCCTGCTTGCTGCCAGAGCTCTCGCTCCTTTGCAGAAGAAATATAAAATAGAAAGGGGCATGGAATCTTATCCACGCCCTACAAACTCGGCTTAAAAAAACCCCAACCCCTAAAAATTTAGCACCAAAATTAGAATTTCAAACATCTAAATGACTTTAAGCAGCTCAAATTGCTCCAAAAATACGATTTCTTATACATATTACCCCAAAATCATAGCCCCAACCTATGCCAAAAAAGCCTCCCCCAATATGAAACTCAATAAGAACACATTATTTGGCGGGCTCTAATATTTATTTATTTATTTATTATCACGCCTTCAGACCCTCAGGTCCATCAGCAAAATAGAAACAACAATATAATAAGGATTTCTGCGCATCAAAATCCCCTGGCCAAGAAGCAAGAACAAGAGTTTTTGGTCGTCCGGTGGTGTGATTCCACTCTAAGTTCAGTAACAAGAAACAAAATTTACCAATGGGATAGAGGCAAGCGTCGGATATGTAAGGTTTTTGTAAGAGGGAATAGATTTCGCAATGGGATAGTGACAAATAGATAAAAAGAACAATTGGTTGGGTATGCTTGTAATGGTTGTACAAGCAATAGACTTAACTATACAAAACGAATTGGGCACACTAAATAGACTTAACTATACAGAGTACTTGTTGGCATATGGGTTGGAATTTCATAATTTTCACAGTTATAAGGTTAGAAAAGTTCGTTTCATTGAAGCATAGCCCTTGTCCAAAGTTGCAGCCATGGCAACCCTTTGCCTATAAATGAATTGCTTTTGTTTTTTTGTTAGCATTTGTGCATAGTTAAAGGCTAGTTTTGTGATAATGTTAGTTTTGTGATAATGTGCATTGCCTTACCTTAAGTTAACCTTATAAGGAAGTTATAAGCAAAAAAAAAAAAAAAAAAAAAAAAAAACATGTTGAAAATGTCATGAACCATCGAAGCAACAAAATCCCTCAATCCCTCATAACACACCAAAACAAAGATTTTAAATCTTTTTTGTTCGTATTTTGTATTTTTGGGAGACAGACATGTTTTTTTATGCAGTTTGAACATCATGAACTTATGTCTCAAAAGAGGACTTTTCGTTGTTGAACATATGAAGCAAATATGAACAATTTAATGCTTACACATACGGTACGAGATAGGAGATTATATTCATATAAATTTTTCAAGAAGGTAGTTCAATATATTACCATAGACCAACAAATAAAAATTGGCACATCATAACTATGATCCAAAACATCAATAAGGTTGGATAAAAATTAAAAACTATTAAATATTGTCAATTCCTTACATTGGAAAGTGGAAAGGATCATTGAGAAGAATATATCGTAACTTTGAGTTTGAATACCCTGTTCATACTTTCCCAACCCTCCAAATTCTTTATAGCCCATAATCACAAACGAAGTTCGACTTTTTTTTTTTTTTTTTATAACAAAACTCTACGCGAGTTTGATCTAAGCTGAGCTTCCATCGACGCTGCTTAGATCCAAGCTGTACTTCTATCCAGAACCAGCTCTTGGTATTCAAATTTGCTTCTATAGCTCTTCTTTGGGTGTACTCTTTCAACCAATCCAATGCTTGATTTGTTTTTTTTGTATTGTATAGAATTCGCATGATCCGGCAATAAATGCAAGCAGGTCAAAGAATGAATATGTCAATTAGGGTAGTACCCGGATAAAACTGCGCCCGTGGTTTTCTAAATACCTATTTTCTTCAATGTGTTTTCTTCAATGCAGTAAACATTCGAAAAACCCAATTGAAGAAGATGAAATGAAAACAAAAACAGAGCGGATGTGCTCCCTAAGTCACCCTCATGCAACAAAAAGAACTTTTCCTTCGTGTCCAAATCACTCAAAGAAGATCTTTGAATCCAAATCCTTCCGCAAACCGCATCTTCAAGGTCCTGTCATGCATCTGTTAGCCTATGTGTTATTCTTAAATGGGGTTCCTCTGCCGGAATAAGCACACCATAGCCAAAGCTCCTGGTTTAAATCACTTAATCTGCTATGTAGAGTTAGAATCTGAGAAACTGAGAATTGACCTGTTGAAATCCACCTGTCTGCCTCTGCTGTGAACCGTGAGGCATCCAGTAAATCCAGGAGTTTTTTCCAGAAATCCAAGGACTCTGCGCAAACCTATTTGAAATTCTTCTTAGAAATAGAGTAGCACCAGATCAAATACCCATTTAGCTTTTCAAGAACGCCTGTTCTACTAATCCTCTTGCTTGCCGGACTACAGAAGAAGGCTTTACTAGGAAAGAACATTGATGCCCTTCTTCCTGCCATGGCAATCAAGCTCCGCAATGGAATTTGCTGGAATCAAGCTTCGCAATGGAATTGAGCGATTCAGTGTCGTCACGAGTAGAGATGCTGCCTCGTTGCTGTCGGTTCGCCTCCATCTCCAAGACTGCCGCTCCTGTGCAACACTGTGTGCAAAAAGCAAAGAGGCAAAAAAAACAAGATGCTAACGCATCAATGGGTTGCCCAAAAAAACAAGATGCTAACGCATCAATGGGTTGCCCATTGGGGAACACATCGAAAATACATCCGCAAATATTGACCATTACATTCAAATTGTAAAAAGCAAGTGGAAAAGGGACTCACCAGAGCCTTGTAGGGCGTAGTGGCCTCCCTAGGACCATTAGCACTCTCGTAATACCAACATTGCTCGTAAGACTCAAGTCAATGAGGAATAGTTTGGTTTCTTCTTCTTATTCTTTCAAATTTCAGAAGGCATACAACACCCCATGCCCATCAATTACCTAGTGTACAGTTAAATTTTCTTGAACTACTAAATTTTGATGTGCAAAAGTCCTATTTTTCTCCTTAATAGCCTTAAACTACTAATTATGAGCTCCATGGGTTCCATGGGTAACGAAGGGACTTCCATTGCTGTAAATTGTGTTATTATAGGTAGCGACATGTGATTTCACTGAATTTATGAAAATTTTAGTTAGTCAATTTGGACTTCTTTGTCCTACTATTCAAGTATTAGATTGGACATGGCATGAGATGTCTTATTAGTCAACCAAAACGATTTTTGTGCACCTTCGTTTTTATAAAAATTTGACCAAAACAAATTTGTATACAATCCCCCATGCCCATCAATTACCTAGTACATAGCTAAATTTACTTAAATTACTAAATTTTAATGTGTAAAAAGTTCTCTTTTTCTCTTTGATAGTCTTTCTTATTTTTCTCTCGACGAGGGTTTATCTCGACGGTTTGATTATTGGAGAAACTATATTCTTCTAGAACAGATAGTTATTCAAGAAATGGTGAAAGAGTTAACAAGTAGTCATTAATCGCTTGAAATTTACGCACATGCACATAGAAATATCGCATGTGCATGCCATACCATTTGTATCATCGATAGAATGTCCTTGTCCGAGTAGGCATATGTACAACGGTGCTTCCAATGTTCATAGGGCATTTCACACCAGAGAGACCAAAGATGTTTGTTTTCAATAGAATACACCTCTAGCAAGTTACACGCGAAAAAGAGAAGTCGACGTCTCTATTTGTTCGTAGACAATTGAACATCTTTTGAGTTTATACTTGTATTATTGTAGCATACGATTGGCACATGTACGTGCAACTTTCGACTTATCTCCATCACGATTGTTCGTTGTAGTTTATTACACTTATATTTAGAAAAAAAAAAAAATATGTGTATAAACGACGAGTAGGTTACTATGTGTATTCGGTGAACACAATGCACGACTACTACGGATCGTTTACTGCAGTTAGGCTTGTTTACGTGGATGATTACTAAATTTTTTTGCCCGAGTCATGTTGTGAGTCAGGTTGTGTTCCGTAGTTAATTGAAGTTGATGTTGGCAATAAATCGGAAATAATCCGAACTGGAAGACAACAACACGAGTTGGGGCTTATTTAACGGATTCAGAATTAGGATAGCTCGTCTGTTTTTTCTAGTCTAAGTTAGTTCGCAATGGCAGCCAACCATGCCATCACGTCAATGCGAAACGAAGAAGTGCATGCTGAAGACCTGAATATTAGCATTTGTCCTACAAGTGCTAATAAGTAAGGGCAGTTTTGGGAGAAATGGAGTGTCATTTGAATACTTCTACATGGGTACTTCAATAGTTTCACTTGCTGATTCTAACTGTATCAGGAGTGTTATGTTTCCAAGAGCTTCCACATTCATCACACATGTCAATTTCAATATTCTGAACCAACGGGAACCCACAGTAAAATTGTTTCAATCTTCACAATCAGTTGTGCGTTCATGATAACAGAGTGGGTATGAACGACGAGGGTTAGTACGAGTTCTAGTATTATTCATACGATACACCAACAGTCAAGAGTGGTTATTGGCATAGTCTAACATACATAAGTCATGCCACAATAAGTCTAACCTTTGTTCTAATGTTTCTTCTGCTTCTTCTGGTAGCTTGAAAACTGCACCTCAAAAGCAGAGAGAGAAAAATAAAGGAATCTTTTTAACAGCAAAATAAAATCGATGGAGTTAACACGTCCACAAAGTTCTAAACATCCTCCAACACCTGCTCTTAGTCAAGGTTATCTTAGTATAATCAAGAGCATAACAAGTTGTTGTCTGCTGCTAAGGCATCTACATCAGTTGCCATGAGAAGGTTCATCTTCAGCTCTAAACGGACCAACGCACAGCCTATTTCACTGTTATTACCAGGTCAAAGTTCGATAAGAAAGAATTCTTCCAATCTAGTAAGTGCTTCAAAAATAAAATAGTGTTTATGACTTTGATCCGCACTGCAAGGGCTTCTGGTTCTCAAGGACTACCAAAGCGATTGCTACAATGTCTTTCTCAGACGATGAACAAACATGCATGTATTAACACAAGCTATATATTGCAATTTGCTCACTTCCAGCCCAAATATACTCCATAAAGAATCAATTCCCTTTTGTAATCGGCATGGAAGACCTCACACGCTACAATACATATATACTTCCCTTCTACGTTCGGCAGTAAAGGCGTCAAAAAATTGCAGCAGAAACAGACATATATAATGATACAAATTTGACTCTTGTACAATCTCAGATGATGTGGCATATGAGTAGGAAGGTCAAGAATTGCTAGCATTTTTTCCCCTCCTACAAAATAACCTCTTAATACCTGCTTTATTGCAGTGTAACATTGCACGAATGCTGTTGCATGCACCAGCATAGCAAAAGCAAAGACAAGAAGAAACCAGTGGGATACACGGCAAGGTAAAGTCTCAACCACCAAGATCTGGCTACTTTTTCATTCTGTCCGGTCAAGCTGTTATTATTACACGTACAGTTTGCTCATTTTTCTATAAACACAAAAGCCAAAAGAATATGAAAATGCATTCAACAAAATACACAAAATACTAACCTTCTGTGCTTCT
>JAANSK020300779.1:0-10031 GCA_011763485.2 Isoetes engelmannii
CGGACCATCCTGTCCAACGCCTGCATCTTCCCCTCAGGGGCTAACATAGCGGATGCCGTGTATACATGTGTGCTACAGACCGGGGGGGTGCACTTATTATATAAGGGGTACGTCATGTGTGTGCAAGGGATCCCCCAAAACCCCCTTGTATACACCTTAGAAATCTACCAAAAACCCCCATTTCAGCCAGATATTGCCCCAGAATTACCCAAAAAAACCCAATCTGTATGAGTATATGTAAGTTTGGACCTAAAAAAAACCCTTTTGGGTCACTCACCTGCTTTGTACGGATTACACTACGTGAACCCCCCTTGGCTACAGAGCATAAATGGCACAAATGGCATGCCGTACATGGCCCCATTGGATGACAATATATAAGTCGGTACTTAAATATTTGTATCTGGCAGTTCTCTGTACTTTGTTGATTTTTTCAAGGTTCCAACTTATGTCTGCGTTGCAGGTACCTCAAGTTAGATCGCCCACACTGACTCTTCATGTGCTTCCCCACAATTACCCTATAAGTACAAATTTTCAATCCATTTTTTAAATGCCAAATAGTCTTTTAATTTGCGTTTGAATACAAGGGTTATTCCAACTTCTTGAATAAAATATTGTTGCAGTATACCACCTTATTATCGTCCAGCACTCGAATTGCTCTTGGACAGTGGAGTTTAAATGGACATGTTATTCCAGATTGGTGGGCATTGACTTTTATTACTAACAACTCGAAACATAAGAAGATACAGACCAAAGTAGAATTAGATGCTCTGATAATACTTGGCATGTGTCAATAAATTTGATGCCTTTTTCACAAGAAGTGAGGAACATTGGGACGTCTTCCATAGAAGGCCAGACATTAGAGTTTCCGCTGGTCCTATTGCGAAGTGTGGGGATGGAGCTTCCTCTTTTGATAGCCGTCATAGTGGGTGAACCGTGTTCTGTCGCTGGACGAGTCATCTGTGCAATGTCGGTGTGCGCGACCTGGAGGAATTCGTTCCGTATCATCTCTTCAAGAAGTCCATGAACCAAAGCTGGCACGTCTCTGCATTTGCCGAGCAAAAGGTCTTCGATGCCCCACTTGCTGAGATCGGCATTAGAATTGAAGTGATAAATGCTGTATTTATCCTTCAGCATCAACAAAAGTTATTTCAGGGCAATGCAGTAGACGCCTTGCTGATAAACGTCTGGATCAGGTGATAAGCACGTGTTATCAGCGACGTGTTGGAAGTCCGTGAGAGTGGTGTCGATTGTGGTCCATTCAAACTTATTCGGGATCTACACCCAGTTGCGGTGCATACCCACGAGCTGACCTTGTGTCCATTGATGTTTGGGTACAAAGCGAGGGTCAAAACAATGATCTTCCCTAACCATCTATGGCGATCTGTTCCATATGTGCTAGATGTGCGGATGATCAAAAAATGGTTGCCGCCAATATCCATCAAAAACATGCAAGAAGACAGGGCCCCCAAAGAAGCATACCGCGTGGGCTTGGCAGTTGTGCGTGACTGGAGATGCGAGATGCGCATATTGCCAATCTGATCGTTCTGCGACAACTTCCATTTACCTTTCATGTGGACCCACCTGTTATAAGGGGCTAGCCCTGTAACCGAGACGGGTTGCCATCATGTCCATTGGGGTTCGGGGGCCAGCGGATTCTGGCTCAGTTCCTTTAGGTGAAGATAGGCCATATGGTATTGCATGCAGTATTGGGCCATGTTCAACTCTCTGCGATTAGCACACAACTCTGCCGGGGTGATGGATGGAGTGAGCCATTCCATAAGAAGACCCATAAGGCTATGCTGGGCTGTCTTAAAGAGGTCATCTTTATAATGTGTCAGCAGGAGTGGACTTTCATCCGAAAAAAGAAGGTCCGCTCGAATATCCTGCTCATAAGCTTGCTTCCATATATTGTAAACAGCTGTGTGGTTCTGCTTGATCTCGTATTGAGACAGGTGTCATAGTAGACGTATGCCATCGGTTGAACCGTGAGCATATAAAGAATGTTGGGGTCCTCCATAAGAATTAGTTTAAAATATACTAATGTACCGAAAAGAGCCTTTTCCTCCATGGAGAGAGCTGACCAATGCAATGTGCTTTTGATAATTTTGGGCAGGGGGAAGAAGTTGGGGCAGGGCGAGTATAAATTCAGCGATATTTTGTTGCCTCTGCTCGTGTTCGCTGTTGATCTCGTCAAATTCCTTGACCATTTACTGCTCCTTTGCCAAATCGGCTTGTAGCGTGCGAATGGTGGCCTTGGAGCGGCTCAGGAGATCATCGTGTACAGCCTTCGAAACGGAATCCACCAGAACATTTTCTTTGAGGGCCTTTTGCAGCTCCTCAACTTTGGCGTATTGTTCCGTAAGATGTCTTTCTGTCGCCTGAACCTTGGCATCACGCTCGACGAGTTCCTCTTTCAGACTAGCCACTTGTGTGGTCAATTGGTCTTCAAAGGTAGTCGCATGAGCTTTTGCCAAGGTCAGCGTCTTGTGCATCTCTCGGATTTGCTCATCGTATGACGCAGAATCCAGAGTGTACTTGGTCTTGAGAGCGTCAAGTTCGGAATTGAGCTCCTTTATTTGTTCGGGCTTCGAGATTTGGGCTTCATAAGCTGTACGGTTGTTTTAAAATTTTTGGAGCTGGTTGTCTTGCTCATCCCACTCGGATTTGAGTCGCAACAACTGATGTTTGCGTTAAAACTGCCCGCTATCTAGCCATCACAAGCTCTTCTTTGTTGAGCAAATTTTCCTACTGTTGGGCCTGTTGGATGGCCATTGAGTTTTCAATTGGTGGAACCACACCCGCCCTTGAAGAAGAAGGCGTTGCACCACCATTTCAGTTGAGAGAGGGCTCTTCCTGGCCT
This sequence comes from Isoetes engelmannii, assembly GCA_011763485.2. Taxonomy (NCBI): domain Eukaryota; kingdom Viridiplantae; phylum Streptophyta; class Lycopodiopsida; order Isoetales; family Isoetaceae; genus Isoetes; species Isoetes engelmannii. The sequence goes on from JAANSK020300779.1 coordinate 2,861, forward strand.
CAGAGATAGAAATGTTGACCCATTGCACAGCCTGAGGCTCTTGCTTCTTTGGGCTCAGAGGCTTTGCTTGAGCTCGGCCTTCTTCCTCAGCCATAAGCTTAGTTTCCGCTGTGTGTTCTTCTTCATGCGGCTGGCTCTTGTGTGCCGAGGAGACCGACTGGTACTCCTCCTCTTTCTCTTCTTTAGCCTCTTTGTCGTGGCTGGTAGCCGTGGCAGGCTCTCGAATTTGGAGCTTGCGTGGCTTCTTCTGTTGTCCGGCCCCCTTCCGGCCACCGATGCATTTGCATTTCGGAGAAGCTGCAACCTAATGTTTCTTGCCTCTGTCGAGTTTTTGCACCTCAGCTTCCGCATGGGCCCTTGCTTCCTGATGCACCTAGCCTCCTCGTGGTGCTCTTGAGGCTGCTCCTGTGCTGTAGGCTTGTCTTGCTTCCTGGATCCCGAGGCTTGATCATGCAGTCCATTGGTGTTATATGGAGCCCCTGAAAGGTCGGGGCAATGCCCAACATGGTGTTGATGAGATGCTGGATATGCCTTGCACAGCAAATCGCATTTTCTTGTTAAAATGCATTTCTACTTAATCTCGCCACATCCTTTGGGCTTACTCAATTAAAGGAAAGCTTCACAAATTTTATTGCACTTCTAGACCCATGTTGGCTATCCCTCGCACAAAGTAGCCTTTTCAGTAGGATTAGGTGACAGATGATGGTAAAGACGAAACCCTACTTATTAGGCTAGAGGGAGAGTTGGGGCAATTTTAATAACTTCACACAAATAAATTAAACAATGAAAGTGGGAAAAATGGGAATCGGGTTGAAGCGAGGCGTCTATTTTCTTGAATTAGTCAGTTAATATGGTTATTCCTATCTTCTTGGCAAAACCCTCTGTAAAAACTTCGAAGTTGTGAAGACCCGAGTTCTTCTAAAGGGAAATTCAAGGATAATCAGTGTAAGCCGTGTAGAAGGCCTGCACAATCATGTTCAGCACCCTGCTAGCTACCTATGGATGGTAGATTTTTCACAATTTTCAAGCAAGGAGATCGTCTGACTTGTGGTTTTTTAGTCGGTCCATTCTCAGAATTGTGGGAGAATTTTATAATCCATAGATTCTTCCCGGATCATTTGTTTGTAGAAGAAAGTTCTTTTATCCCAATTTGTGAAGAGTTCGAGGTGCAATTATTAGAAACTTGGATTGCTGAGTATACAGGTAACCAAAATTCCTCTGCAGTTGCAACTTATAGGGTTCACTGTGATTGGGTGAAAGAGTTGATCACTGTCAAAGTATACTCACCTTCTCCTTGAAGGAAGCTTCTTCGACATGTCGGGGACAAAGAGAATGATAGCATTTAATATTAAGATGCAGAAATGGAGCAGGAATTGATTACTTCCTTTCCCTCTAGATTTTAGAATTAGATTTTCTAGGCCTTTTACGTCATGTCCGTACCATTTTCATTAAATCTTTTCGTTTCCTGTGCTACCCTCACCCCTGCTTTTCCCAATATCTTTCTTTTTCGAAACTCTGTGTTCCTCTCGAGTTCTCTAACAGCGCATACATAACTGTTCATTCTATCAAATATGGAAAATTACATCTCACCATCTGGATCTTCGACTTGGGATGATCCGTCCAACTCCGAAGACCCAAATGCAAGCATGCTCTCAAACTCGCAATGGGTTCGCGAACTGGAAAATATCAAGGACCAATTTCCTCCCAATCAGTATCTTACCAAAGGTATTTCCTTGTATTTTGATTCCTGTCGTGATCGGTTGAATGAACTTCAATCTAGAGCATTAGTCTTGAGGCTTTTTCTAAACAAATCATCATTATGGACAGAAGCCTTCAAATAGTTTCCACTTTCTAGCTCAAAGGGTCCTATTTTCTTATTGAATTCATCTCTGAGGCTGCTGCTAACCTGATCCTTAAGAAAGGTTTTATTATTTTCCAAGGTTTTCAAGTGAAATTCCAGAAGTGGGATTATAACTTTGACACTGCAAAACCTCAGACCTTACCTTACGTAGCATCGATCATCCCCTCCGAGCTTAGCCCTGTCTATTGGAACTCTGAGTGTTTTAACACCTTATTTAATTCCATTGGATTATTCATTTCAGCCGATTTTAAGTCCCATCCCCCCTCCCCCCGAGTCTTCATACAAGTCGATCTGCTCAAGCCTCTACCCCTGGAAATCTCCTTCTCTGATCTATTTGGAAAGGAAGTGTCAATTCCCCTGAGGTGGAGTGGCATCCCACCAAAGTGTGGTAAATGTGGTAAATGATTACATGGAGGCACTAGATGCAGACCAGTCATCATGAATGAAGAGGATGATCCTGCACAGATTAGTAATGAAGATTACAGTAAGGGTGTTACATTTCAACACTATGACAAGAAAAGGGTTAATACCAATGGAAGTGTAAGGAAGATTGAAAGGAGAAGAATTCAGCAGGCGAAGATCTTACAGACCAATAAGGAGTTGGAGGATAGAAGGAGGAAAGGAAAGGAAGTTAGTAAGAAACAATGGGAGATTGTCAAGTATGGGAACATCAAAGTTTTAAACAAAGGGATCCAATTTCTCAACTCTGACCAAGGAAAGATTGCTCCTTTGAACAATTCAAACATTGACAGTGGTAGCTCCATGAAGAAGAAAGGTGTTTCTTTTGAAAATATAGATTATGTTGCAGAATTTAACAAATTTAGCCCCTCAGCTAAATTATATGTTAAGGAGCCTACCATTTAGTCCTCAAATTTCAAGAAGACATTTGAAGATGATCTAACTTCGACTTCTAAGCACTCCAGATTATCCTGCTCAGAATCTTGGGAGTGATTCTACTATCTTGGTTAACACACCTGATCAAGATCCTCCTGACCTTCTTGAAGACTATGGGGATCAGAATCCCTTTCAGTTGTTGCAGGAATACTCAGATGATGATTGTGACCTTTTATTGATGAAAAGGGGTAAAATTTTTAATAACTTAATGGAAGAGAGTACACAAGATGTCACTGACATGCCTACCAAGGAACTTTTAGTTCAGAACAGTTCAAAAAAAACAATGTGATGCTGTCGACAAAGATTTGAGTTCATCCAAGAAACAGGTACAATCGACCTTGGATCAGCAACAACGATACGACAAATGCAAGGATATCGGTCAACATTTCAGTGAGGCTCAAGTCTGCATGAACAAGTCTACAAGATCAAGCTACCTGCTAGAAGATCCAGTGAGAGAGCACCAGGACATTGTCTGCCAGCTGCAAAGTCATCCTTCCCTTACCCTTGCCTTGTCTGCTCACTCTGAACATTCTGGCTTACCTGACTTTCCATCTCACCCACAAACTACACAAATCCCTTGTGATCAAACACCTCCTGCTATTCCATTGGATTCCTCCTCCTCGAATGTGGTTTCTTCTGTCACAAAATTATTGTATGATGTTAACAGTAGTTCTTATAAGCTAGTTGAGAACATGTTTGAAGATGCTTTAGTTCAATACTACATTCATGAAAAGAAGAATAAAAATAAGAAAAAACAAAAAACAAAAGATTGTCTTCCAGATTTCACAGGTCTTGCAAACAAGGAGATGGCTCAACAATTGAAGAAGCTCTTGAAGAGGTTAGTGCTCACTCCTGTCTTGCTATGTGTGACATTTCCAGTATTTCCAAAGTTGCTCCAGAGGTCCATAAGAAATTCTGCCTTCCAAAAGAGAGAGGTACTTGTGAAAATTTAGAAAATTCTTGTCCTTCCGAAACCTGTCAAAGCCAGAATATTGGTACAGACTTTTCTTCCTCCTCAGAAGATGACATTGGCCATACAGTTCAACCAAATATTAAATGGAAGAAAAAGGCAAGGGTCAAAGGTTCTCCTGATCCCAATAGGGCCTTAGAACCCTTGAATCCTAATGATCTGGCCAATGGATGTTCTACCCCTGATAACTATAATGGCCCTGCAAAGTTCACAAGAAGTAGAGGAGATGGATCTCTTGAGTCTTTCAATCATAACAATCCTTTATCATGAAGATTGTCACATGGAACCTCAGGGGGATAAAAGGTCCCACCAAAAGAAAGAGATTTGTAGCCTCCATTAGAGAGTACAAGGCCGACCTCATCCTTATTCAAGAGCATCACTTGCCTCAATTTGAAGCCAACAATCTGGCCAACTGGATCAGAAATGGAGCCTGCTCTACTGTTATTCCTGCTAATGGATCTAAAGGAGGCCTTGCAATGATTTGGTTCAATCTGAATACTGTAGCCACATTCAACAGTCATAATTCCAGCTGGCAATACATCATCTGGGAGTATAATAGTACCTCTATTGGCATTATTAATATCTATGCCAGCACTGAACCTCAAGAGAGAAATTTCCTATGGCAAAATATCTGTCATACTATTTCAAACCTTCCTGTTTCTGACTGGATAATGATAGGGGACTTCAACAATACTCCACAATGGGACATGAAGTTAGGTAATCATATCAATATGACTGCTGCTAAGAGAACTAGCTGGAACGACCTTCTTGTCACAAACATGTTCTATTATATTCCCTGTTCTAATATGAAATTTTCATGGTCAAATAAAAGAAAAGGCAGTGACAGGACATTTTGTAACTTATACGGGGTTTATATCTCAAACACTTCTTCTACTCTTGATAATTGCATTGTCACTGGTGATATAGGTGCTTCACTCTCTGATCACCAGCCTTTGATTGTTTTCAAAGATTACATCCTTCCCAAGAATGGTAGCAAGACGAGCTTTAAGTTTAATACCTCTCTTCTTAACAGCTTGAAGTTCTGTACTGAGTTCAAAGAAAAACTTAAAAAATGCAAAAAACGGATTAAGCAATGGGGGAAAAACATGAAAGCCGAGAGAGATGTTATGAGGAATCAGTTGTATGATAGGATTAAGCTTTGTAGGCAACAGATCCTTCTAGATCCTAATAGCCTTGCTCTTCATGAAGAAGAAAATAGGTTGGAGCTCCAAATTAGAGAAGTTGAAGAGTACCAAGCTAGGGGGATGGCCTTAAGAGCCAAGATTCGTTATGCAAAGGAGTTAGACTGTTCCTCTTCCTTCTCCTTCTTCAAAAAAGCTAAACAAAGGCTTCTTAACAATGCAATTACTCAAATTCAGGATGATAATGGCTGCATTATTAAAGATGATAGCTCCATTAGAGACTTTGTGCTTTCAAAGTATAGGAACTTGTTTAAGGAAGACATGGAGAGCCAAGAGATGATTGATGCTCAGTTCCAAATTTTTAGCTCCATCCAGCACTCTCAATCTATGAATGACAGTGTTCTTGCTTGCCCAAATGAGAATGAGATATTTAGAACCTTGGCAAAAATGAAGCACGGGAAGGCTCCTGGACCAGATGGTCTGCCTCCTGAGTTCTATGTGGAATTTTGGAATTGTGTGAAGAATGATTTCACTCTATTTGTCAGAGGCTATTGGCATTACTTGGAACTTCATCCTGCTTACACTTCTAGCCTCATTGCCATGATACCTAAGAAGTCCAACCCCCAAACAATCAATGAGTGGAGGCCGATTTCTCTTACCAACACTACATATAAGTTACTTGCAAAAATAATTGCTGACAGGATTAAGGATCATTTGCAAAAGAATACTTCAAGCTGCCAATCTGCTTTCCTGCCTAGAAGGTTTATTCTTGACAACTATGTGGCTGCTAATGAGGCTTTACATTGGAATCGTCTCTCAAAACAGAACTGCCTATTGCTCAAACTGGATTTCAAGAGGGCATATGAGTGTATTAATTGGAATTTTCTAGAACATGCCATGGATTGTATTGGCATTCACCCACAGCTTATTCGAAGGATCATTGGTCTCAATAATAATGCCTATTCCTCCATCTCCATTAATGGCTCACCTACAGACGTTTTTCCAATCTAGAAAGGTGTCAGGCAAAGTTGTCCTTTAGCACCATATCTATTCCTAACAGTTGCAGAAGTTTTGGCCAGACTTGTCTTCTGTCTGCAGAGGACTAATCAGATTACTGGACTAGTGATGCCAAATTCGAGTGAGCAGCTTACAATTTTTCAGTATGCAGATGACACATTTATAGTGGTCAGAGCAGACAACCAGACTCTAGATAATCTTTTCTCCTGCATTGATCTTTTTGGCCTAGCTTCTGGAGTGGCTTTAAACTTAGATAAGAGCTCTATCTTATGGGACAATCCTGATGCTAATATCAATGTTAGAGGTGTTAGAGTGGTTAACCCTTGTGACACAATCACTCTCCTTGGACTCCCCCTTGGAACTAACAACTCCACCAAGGGAGCTTGGGATAATATTGTTAATAGAATGAAAAAGAAAGTGAGTGGAATTTCCAGGAATCTTACCACAGCTGGCAGAATTATAGTGGCCAATTCTATTTTAGCTAGCACCCACATTTACTTCTCATATGTTTTAATAGCTTACCTTAAATCATACAATCTGATAGAAAGATGTGTCAGAGATTTCATTTGGAAGGGAATGCATTATCTCAATTGGAAGGAACTTGCCCTAGACAAGAAAAGTGGGGGTTTGGGTTGTAAAAATTTGTATGATCAAGCTGCTGCATTAGGAGCCAAATTCATTTGGACATCAATCAATGGTCACCAGTCCCCTGCTTGTTCTTTTATCAGATTCTGGCTGGCCAAAAGCCTTCCTTTGGGGAGGAAGAATTTTCCACACTCTTTTCTTGATTCTGCTTTTGTCAACTTTAGTCCTGCTCCAAATACTTCAACTGTGCTGAGGAAGCTCATTAAGGCTTGGAATTACATTTTGCCTTCATTCAATCATAAGACCTTATGCCAAGACTCTGGGTCCTTCTCTATCTTCTGGTCTCCTGTCTTTAAAAACGATGGCTACTGTTGCCTGGCTGAGCAACATCCCAAGAGCTACAAGAAATGGGAGAATGCAGGTATCTCAATCCTAGCTGATCTTTGGCTTTTTGATAGATGGAAAAATTGGGATCATCTTCAGGTTCTGGGTATCAAAACTCATTCTGACAGAGTGCTTTTCAATCATATTATGTCGTGTGTTGCTGGCTTATCTCAATGGTCTTTGTAAAGCAGGCAAGGTGGATAAAGCTCACGCTCTTTTTGAGGACATGATTACGAAGGGCTGCATGCCAGACATTGTCACATACAACTGTCTTATAGATGGGCTTTGCAAAGCCAACAAATTGGATGATGCCTACAA
>JAANSK020300790.1:0-10031 GCA_011763485.2 Isoetes engelmannii
AGCATTTAAAGGCAAAACAGAAGAGAAAAAATAAGCCTGTTATTTGGAGGCCTGTACATATTACAGTTTTGACAGCTGTAAATTATTTATTGGTGAGCAGCTTGTGACATGAACCCATTCTTTATATTAGGGAGAGCATGTCCTTCCCTATAGCTTGTCTTGAGGCATAAGCAAAAGATGGTAGAGCACTATCCTTTGCCATACTGCGAATGCAGAGGATTGAAGTCAAAGATGGTGAGAGGCAAATAATGGAAATCTAATTTCCCAGTATTTGATGGTCCAAATTGACATCTATGTACAAGTATGGCCGAATGAAGACTTTGTTCTTGGTATTTTGGTTATTGATCTCCTTAATATTTATGCATTGATCTTAATGAAGACTTTGTTCTTGGTATTTTGGTTATTGATCTCCTTAATATTTATGCATTGATCTTCACGACCATTATAAGTGCATAGAAAAGAACTATGTCAGACATCAGAGCTATGCTTTGTAATGTTTCTCAATAAAAGAGAGGGTCCTTATAAAATGCACATGCTTGTCAAGAAGAGTAAGATTTTTACTGGGCAACTTGTGTCTTCAACTGCAAGATTGGCACGTTGTCAATGGAGTAATATTCACTATTTTTTTGGCCAAATTGATCTACAAGCCAGTAAGGGGACCGTGAATTTCTTGTATAGGAGGGAGGATTGGCAGATTTGCACAAATGCATGCAGCTTTTCCAGAAGATGCAAGTGAAGAAGCATGGATGACTCTACTGGTGAGGGTGCATCCCCAACACTGTATGCCGAACTTACCTTAAGAATAAATCCTAAGTTTTTTAAAGTACTCGGAAGTTGGCAGTTTAGTCGGAAGATACGTGCCATCTGCTATGGTTTTTTGTTCGGCAACTTTTCCTTATATAAGAAGCGTGTTTTTGCACCAATCTGGCATGCAGGCTTGAATCAATCCGGCAGAATACTCTGTGCAAAATAGTCTGTGGCATGCAGGCTTGAACCAATCCGGCAAAATCGGCTTGAATCAGATGATCTTCAATCATAAAAAAAAACTCCCGATTGTGATATTGTAAGGGTAACCTAACTGGTCCAGTTTTTCCGGTTAGCTGCTCCCAGCTACTACGCCAATTGCAGCGAAAACTGTACCGGTTAGACTACCTTTATAATACAAGATTTTTTTTTTTTGTCGGCCAGGAAATGAATGGCAAAAATTTTATTTTGAAAATTTGATTACGTAAATGTGGTCGAACATCCTTGTCCCGTTGCTCATTCGCCGAGGTTTTAAGGCGATCAACTCGTCGAGGCACGTCCGAAAATCAAGGACGAAAAGGGGGATCTTGTTTCATATAATACGTTTTTTGTTAAGGGTCGTTCTCCTTTTCCACGATGACCTGGCAAAAGTTGGGTGCCCTAAGAAATCTTCGTCGTTTCGCGCTGTGCCTCATCGCACTTGTCCAACAATTTTTTTTTCGCTCCGGGATTGTTGTGCTATAGCAGATGGAATCCCATCTTAATCCTCTTCGGGGTCTGGAATCACGAATTTCAGGATTCCAGATTCTAGACGCTAGCACTTCTCCCTCGTGAAGGGATCCCATGACATAACCACACATTCGGGATCCCAAGGCAGTCCCCGACAAGGCTTGGTATTGAACCCTCTGTTATGCCGGACCTGACGAATCGACACTTGATCCCAACCGTCAAAGTAGCCGGTCAATCTCAGCCGTCAATTTCGGTATCGAGCGTCGGGATCGCAATCGCGTTCCAGTTGGTCGGGGATCCATCATGATAAACCGGCTTTCGGGAACCTCGTATTTGCGATCCCGGCGCGCAAATCCTCTATGGGTATCCCCGGCGCCGGGAGCACCCACGTGGCGTCTAGAGCGAGTATCTCACATCTTATCTCCAGCGCCAGAAACACCTTATGGGCGATCCCACAGCCTGGCCCCCAGGAAGTATCTCCGCAGCTGGAATCTCGTCGCGATGATCCCCCTCCGGGGAACACTTGGTCGAGGATCCCATCTGGCAGCATTTACTGGTGTACCTCTGCTCGGGGATCCTACTGACGGCGATCCTAGGTCTTGGCGCTTCGTAAAGGCATCCCTACTGACGGGATCCCGTTCTAGGTGATCCTGGAGGCGGGACGCCGTGTTTGCCTGATTTTTCAATGATGTTTTACGAATGTGGTACTAAAACACATAGTATTTTATTTTATCATGATGTACGGTGGGTATGGCACTAGTAATACTCCTACACTTTACGATGCGCTGCAACACACATCCCAATCCAGATCTACAATCTAAGAAATGGAGACCTACTCTGGGATCCCTAGGATGGCGCTCCCAGAGGTTTGTGTCCATCCCAGACAAGGTAGTCCAACTTACCCCTATAAGCACGTACTAATGTCCTTTCAAGTGCCAACAATGGCTTCGCTTTCATCCTGGCCAGAGATAGAAATCCCATCCGACGGCTTATTTCAATTGGTCAATCCAAGGTGTTTGAGTGGTTCCCATTTCTCCAGTCATCTTGCTCATTTGTATACCTCTAGTCCATCAGGAAAATTTTTGGCTATGGGAATAGAGGTGGGAAGAAGGGAATATGGATACATCGGTGTGTGTTTCTACAATCTTTATGCGGCTGTTCATTCCTAATAGACAATTAGGAATGGAATGCAACTCCGTGCAAGCATTCGCGTTGAAGAGCCGTTAGAGGGAGTTTTTTATTACAACAAAATTTCGTGGATTGCCGAAGAGCATTCAGTTCCAGGCAGTAGGAAAATGCTTGTGATGATATCATATATCCCAAGCATGATTCGTCCTTGGTGAACAAATGTTTGGAGATGCCCCATGCAATTTTTACTTGAGAAGCTCTCAATCTCAATGGCATCTCCGCCGGCCGAATAAGGATTCCTACTTGACAATGAAAAGGTATGCATCTGTAAAAATGCCCGATGTCCTCAATTAAACAAATGCATAGAGTGAGGATGCAAAGACAACGCTTACTTGAATGGACGCATAACTCTTGGAACAGGTGGTGTTGCACATATGGTCCACAGGATCAGTCAACAAACACTCACACAGTTCAAGCGGGACCACTTCCTAGGGGTAGAAGGAGAAAAAGGTTGACAGGAGGGAGGGTGTGAGGAGGGGTGTAGATATGATACAAGGACAATTGTGTCTTTTCCTAGCATACTCTAGATCACATATTACTGGTACAATCACGCAAACCAGAGAGGTGAAGTGTCCGATGGTTTGCCGGTTGATCCTCAAAATGGTATGAGATTTAGGTTTATGCCATGGTTGTCACAAGAGAAGAGGGAGTGGATTCGTCAAAAGCTGGTCCTATATCACACTCCTCGAAGTGTCATGAACATGCACCAAGAGAATTGGAACTTGAAATGCTCAATGAAAGGAGTGTCTGACTAGGGATGACATGCTAACAATGCTAGACATTTACAACGTTGAGAAGAGTGTGGCTCGAGGCACATGGAAATTGGTTGAAAATCTTCCCACTGTGTGGGCTAGACCAATGCAGCGATTGAGGCCTACCACTAGAATTGAAGTGTATCGAAGTCTCAAGTTAGGAGGAGGATCAACTGACTTCTACATAATTTACTGAATGATGTAGAGACACACATGGCCTACACTAGGTAAGGCAATCTCCTTCAACAACAAAATTTCTGTTAATATGCTGCTAGATCTTTTAATCATAGCGGTCTCATTATAGGTACATGAAGGAAACTGGCTTCGTAGCCAATACATCCCAGGAGGAGATCATAGAGTGCGCCATATGCGGTGCTAGAAACATTCTAGATGATGTTGTCACCTTCATAAACTTTGAGGAGGGCGAGGCCGAGGTACAAAGCATTAGGGCTCAAGGTTGCCATATTGTTAGCAGGGCGTAGAAGCACTTGGTATGTTGCGATTGCCCATGCAGTGTTAAGGGAAATGTATGCAAGCATTAGATCAAAGTCATGCAGATGATGGATCATTATAAAGAGCAAGACAGGTGTTGGGCACTCAATTTGGCACTGTTGGAGGTGGCCTCAATAATTTGAGGCCGACGAGCAACCCCAACATGTGGCTTAAGAGGCGAGTTTTGAAGAGCAGCAGCATCAAGACCAACAAGAGTACAATGGTGACAAGGACGGTTTGGGAACGGCGCGTGCATCCTTAAAGTTAGCCGCTTTGAGAGTGATAAGCAGGGCAATGAGGAACCCTGAGATTTTTTGGCCACCGACTTCCTTATGAGAAATCTGGATGTGAGCCTGGAGACAATGGACGCAGAAAAGAAAGTTCAAGCAACGAAAGCTAGCCCTCTCCCAACATTCATTGAAGAGGAGGCGTGTGTGGCAACAATTTGGCTAGGCTAAAGCCGTTGTTAGAGATTGTTCGGCAAAAGGTTAAGAAGGCTAGAAAGTCTACATGGAAAAAATTGGAAATGGACGAGCAATTTAAATAGCAGCTCGGGTATGAATTCACCATCTATTTTCGTTTCAATTGCAAAAAAATATTATTCATCGTTTTGGCACGAAATTGAAATACAATACAAAACATAAGAGGTCTGGTTTACGAGTACAATTAACGAGATCAATTAAGAGTGAGATCAATATGAGTGAGATCAATTACGTGTACAAACCAGAATTGAAGTAACCAAGTTCACGTGTCTTAGACTGGCGTGTCTTAAAAGTGTTCTTCTGTGCGATCCCGGTGGTGAGGATATTGATATTCTAGATAGAACCCTAACACTGAAATCCACTATTGGCACTCACAGTGGTGGCCGGACTGAAACTGCATGCCACACGTGGCTGTTTTCTGCTCCGCTTTCAGTTATTTGGAGGAGAAAGCTATATATCGGATTATTCGGCATGGCCACGTGATCGCGAACTTACAAATGTCCAAGCAGACGTACCAGATGCATAAGCGGAGAGATTTTTCAGGAATGGAGGAAGCATATGCACAAATCGATTAGTGCTAAAAAGGCTATCGCTACCCATCAGTGAGAGGACAGATGTTGGGCCTGACCAACAGAGCATAGCGTATCCGGACCTGAGTATACGTCGGGCAACTTTGGAGAGTATAGCATTCATCCTCCACGGCTTGCATCTGACAGCATTGATAGAGCATATCCTGGCGTGGCTCCCCAATCCATCTGCCTGTCTCAATCCAGAGGTGGTGGGCACCTGTGCGAATGGAAGCAATGAGCCCGCATTTTTTCGTGGGCAGACGTGAGCGCAAGTAGCATTGCGGGTCTCGTTCCAGTGTTGGATTTATGTGTTTTTTGTAATGTGCCATTTTGACCTGCTCCAGGACCCTGGGTTTCCAAAGCTTACTAAGGAAACAAGTATCAAGGTAATGCCTCAAGCTGTCGCGATCTGCATCTATTTCCACCTGTACACCCCTGTGCTCCTACACATTCCATCTGGCTAGCCACTGGGTTCTCTTGTCCCTCCAAATGGTATTTTAGGCGCTGCAGCTTCATTGCCACAACATAGGTCAGTTTCAAGAGATGGATATCATCCATACTGGTCACCTTCTAGACATAGACGATGTGTCTATCAAGAGTTGCCCTCTGGAGAAGCAAGAATCCTATATCCTATACTAGAATCTGATATGGGGCTGTGGATTTCACTCCGAATGCTCTTCCTAAGACGGCTTTTTGCACCTGTTACAAGTCATTCTATGTAGCCAGGGACACCACTGGGGCCAGCCCCAGACCTCGACCCCGTATAGAAGCACTAGCTTCACCAATACTCTAAACAAATGTAATTGATGGCCCCTATCATAGAGTTCTACTCTTTGGCTCTTGTTTTGCATTGCATAGAGCGCTCTCTAGCCTACTGTCACACATAGACAAATGGAAGTGTCTCAACCTAGTGTAGAAGGAAACTCCGCTCCCAAATATTTGTAGCTGGACGTCACCTTCACATTTTGCCTCTGGTAAGTGAATGAGGGGGACCATGGATGGCGCAATGATGAGATGAGAACTATCTTGGTCTTAGCCAGGTTCACCTACATGCCTAAGGCATGGCAAAATGCATTCAGGGCATCCAGGACTGCATATCTTTCGGAGTGTGGGTTAGGAAGGCTAAATAGCATTGGAGAGTGGGCATCCATGGCGGACCCCGACACTACTAGTGAATGATTGACCCGTCGGCTTCATTCGACCTGAACAGCTCTCATACTGTCTGTATAGTGCATTCTATATTCGTACAGGGACCCTAAGGTGTCGTAATTGTGCCCACAGCTTTTGTCTAATCACCGTGTCGAAAGCCTTCGCAAAGTCCACGAAGCAACAATCGGGTCTTGTCGATGGTTCCTACAACGTGAAGATGTGATCAATGGTTGAATCGGGGTCTGGACCCTGCCTGTGTGAGGGCCCGCACCTTTGCTGTCTCTGTCCATCTGGTCAACTGCTGCTCGAGAATGCCGGGTAGCAGTTTGACAAACACTAAACAAACTATGATTGTCCAGTAATTTGCTGGGCAGTGTGGATCTCCTGCTTTGTAGATTGGAATAACCTTGCTTGTGGTCCACGGTCAGGGAAACCCTCCTGTAATGCCCTGTTGAACCGAGTAGTTAATACTTGTACGACTGGTTGCCCTGTCCACTTGAGTATTTTGCCTGCATACCGTGCAGGTCAGCTGCCTTCCCATTGTCTAGACATTGTAAACCTTGAGTGATATCATCCTGTGACTGCTTCTGTTCCTTGAGTATCATAGAGCTATTTCAAATACTACTCCCATTGCTCACAAGTGATGTTGCTTGCAGGCTGTGGTGGCTTTTGAAGCACCTGGTGCTAGAAGGTTTTGGGATGGTTATCCAGTAAGTAAAGCATCTTCCTTTGGTGCCTCGCAACATAGCGTGCCTTCTTTGACGTACGTATCCTACTCAACCACTAACATATAATCTACCACACTAGATCCTTTGCCTTGGTTCTCCTGTCTGCATGTGCACTTATAGGAAGAGGGCCACTATGAGGCCATCACAAATCACCAAGTCAAAGATACCGCAGAGAATAAGCAACTGCCTGCCAAAGTGTGTGACCTGGTTGTCATCCGATGTTCGTGGCAAAGCATCTTCTGCGGGGCGGAGCTGTAACACATCGTTAGTCAAAGGGTTAAGTCTGCTGGAGGGCTTCTCTGCTCGTGTTCTTGCATTAAAGTCTCCAAGGAGTATGAGACTGCCCAATTGCTTGTCCTGCTGTATGTCATCATATACATTAACATAAGGATCCATCCTGTCCACATTCGAGTTGCTTTCTGCATGTGGGAAGTAGCAGGTGGCTATGAAACGAGGTCTACCACTACAATTCTGCACTCGCACCCATAGGTACCGATTGTGTCTGTCTGTGTTTTTCAGGGAGACCGACTACATCAGTGTTGTCCGAAAATAACAGGGTGGCCTCTCTTTTTTCTATGCAGCTATTGAAAACTGAGAAATGATGGTAACGTGGGAGGCCAGGTAGCTTGTGCCTTGCATGCTCCCATGTCTCCATGAGAAAGACGAGGTCCATATCTGCCGCCACTGAGTTGAGACTATCACTTTTCTGCCATGGGAAACCGCGACAGTTCCAGGAGACCATGCGGAGCACATTTCCTATTTGTTAGAAGCAGACGCACGTGCAGACTGAGTTGCAGAGAAAAGAGCAAAGTGAGAAGCCGTTGACTAGGGGAGAAAGCAACCCACAAGCTACGATGGGGACTAAAGACCCAGTGGAGAAAATATCCACTAGAGCAAAACCCACCCCATTCAAATACAACATCTAAACAAGCTAAAGAAGAATAAAAAGCTCATGAGTAAGTGTGAATGTGAAGGTAGTGCTCCCAAATATGGCTCTTTACCTCATTAGCAGCGAATGAGCACCTAACTGCTTTGACAAGTCGTTATTGGGTCTCAATAAGAGCCTGTGCATCAGAACGAACATGACTTTTGAATATGAGAAGATTCCTCCTTTTCCAAATGGTCCAATGATCCATGCAGAAAACAAATGAAAAGCTCTTTTTGCTAGATTTTTCTACACGCTTGGATAGACTACCAATAACACATGTTGGCTATGCAGATTGTAGCAAAAGAGGCCTTGACGCCACAACCAGCAGACATGACATGTTGACACAGGAAGAAGCAGTGTTCAATTGCCTCGACCCTCTCTGCACATATGGCACAAATTACAGACACCTCCGAGCGAAATTTGTGGACCAAAATATTAATTAGAACACATCGATAGATGATTTGCCACCACAAAATAGATACTCTAAGACAGAGCAGTTTATCCCAAACCCACCTCCATACTGTTTTGTTGGTTTCTAGGGATGGTCAAACGACCACTTTGCTAAAGGAGGCAGGACTTTAATACAAAGCAGGATTTTGTACATGGAATTCACCAACTTATCTACTTTGACATGCTCATCCAAAGCTGGGGGGCATCTACCTGTGCTATTGGAGCAAAAATTGAAGACATGGAGTTGGGGGGCAATTTCACGCACGGGAAGCACCCCATCAGCACCCGGTCCAGGAATAGTTATTTATTTTTATCTTCTTTTTTTTTACAACTCCGTTGAAGCTAAAATTTTGTATTCGTAGGCGAAACATAAATGCGTTTCAGGGAAAAATATCAAAAAAATATTTAAATTTTTTTTTTTATAAAATACAAAGAAAATAATTATAAAAGCACCCCATCAGCACCATATGTCGCCGACATAAAAACTGTCCCCCAATACCGTAAAGGCCAAACAGCTCGATCCCACCTCAAAAGGAAGAACTTAACTCTAAACTCTTCCCATGCTAGCAACCACATTTGATTATTATACCAATCAGAAAGCAGATGCACACCTGTCGAGTTCCATTAGCTGTGGATGGACTAAAGATACTAGAGGGCCACCATCCAAGG
The DNA here is from genome assembly GCA_011763485.2 of Isoetes engelmannii. Lineage (NCBI taxonomy): Eukaryota > Viridiplantae > Streptophyta > Lycopodiopsida > Isoetales > Isoetaceae > Isoetes > Isoetes engelmannii. Next base: position 8,881 of record JAANSK020300790.1, read on the forward strand.
GGTCCATCAACAACTCGCAGCAATGCAAGTGCGTGCAAGAGGGTGAAAATGGAATAAATATTGTACAGTCTCCCACATAGTAAGCAATCCTTTGAAGATGGAGAAGCATTAGGATATGGTAATAGTGGGTAAAATAAGGCCCAAGGAAGAAGTGGCTGAATAGATGGAGAAAGAGATGCACATTAGCAAACACTGATAAACAACACGGGCGCCTGGCCACATTATTCAAAATTCTCCAAATAAACTTAGAAATCAAGCACACTTAACATAATCTTTTCTTCTCCCATTTTTGCTCTCGGCCACCTTTCAAATTGTGATCAAAGCAGGGATAGGTTCTGCATATATAAAAAATGAAATTCCTGATGTATGAATTAAAAAAATACATATCTTGGGGTTAAATACATATTTTCCATATTCTTCTCTCACCGGCCAGGAAAAAGAATTTCGCATACACAAAATGCACAGTTTCGCGTACACAAAAATCCCTTCGCATACGCAAAAGTAACTGTTACGCGTACGAAGTTCAATTTTTTCCACATATGCAGAAAGACAGCTTCGCATATGCAAAGAGGCACCGCCCAGGCAATAACTTCTATATCCTTTCACATACACGAAATCACTGTTTCGCGTATGCGAAGCCTCTTTTGCATACGCGAAATAGTGATTTTGCATGTGCGAAAAATATTTTATATACACGCGAACGGGCCGTTCACTTTTTGTGCAACAAATGGTAGTTTTCCTGTGCCCAGCTTGCAAACCATATCATGTTTTCACGTTTTTTTATTTTTTCTTAATTTGTTTAGGCAATTTAGTTAGAGTTCCTTGTTGTTTATTTCGTAGTTAGGTCTTTGGGGGGGGGGGGGGGGGTAGGAGTATGTAGTTACTTAGGCCCCACTCTGTCGCCCCCTTGTAATGAGGGGAATGTCGATGGCGAGGGCCTTGTTCTACGGACGAAGCCAGACCTATTTTTAAAATAACAACATAGAAAACATAAAAGAAGGAAAAACGGGGAATTTTTGTTGCCTACCTTTCCCCCGCCTGGTGTGCCATGGTTTAATTGTGCCATGCCAAGGGTGAGTGTAATTTTTTATATGTTTTTTCAAAACATGTTTTCGTGTTTTTTGTATAGCAAAATGCATATATTCCCTCCA
>JAANSK020300801.1:0-10030 GCA_011763485.2 Isoetes engelmannii
GCTAAAAAAAAGCTCTTATTCTTTTCTTCCACATTATGCTTTTTTTCGTCCACGGCAAAAAGGTATTTCTCAAACAATATAAAAATCTAATATTTTCTTTTTCGTTTGCTTATTATTGCTAATCATGATGTTAAAGCTGAGACCTTTTGTAAGAGAAACGGGGGCTTAAATAACAAACTTGTTTTGAAAATATAAATGAGTTAGAAAACGAGTTGCAAAATTTATTCAAAAGTTTGCAACTCGTTTTCTAACTAAATAGTTTTGACATTAGAGAATATTAGAGACATTTGCATATGCAAGTACTTTATTTTCATATAAATGGAATCGAATAAGGCATGCCATCTAAAGTTCTAATTATCAAATACGGTGTAAAGCAATAATAGAATGAGCTTAGAGCAACACATTAAAGAGCACCCAAGACTTGAAAAACATTGAAAACAGCATAAAAATGGACCAAAACAATATATATGTTTATAAATGCATCATAAATATATGCCTCATTTCAAACAACCTCTATTTAGTCACATAGGTAAACAAAAAACTATCCTAGAGAACATGACAAAAGACTGCATTTTCAATGTCTATTCAATATGTACTGTGTGGTTTGATACTAGATCTACAAATGCTAGAGTTCATAATAGCTCTATGCTCTGCTGACCTCATAGTTGTTCTGTTTTCATATGATCCCTATGCTGTGCTAACCTCACATTGTTCTATTTCATATGAGGACGTTGTTGGGTGGCAAGCAGACAATTGCTTTGTTTCATATGATCTCTATGATGTGTTAACCTCACAGTTGTTCTACTCTCACATGAGTACCTTGTTGGGTGGCAGGTAGACAAGTGCTGCAATAGCCTATGTAAGAACAATAACATATCAAGTAAACTATGCCAGAACTATTGGAAAAGCTTAATACCCATCGATGATGACATATAAAGTAGACTTACCAAGCTACTTCATTATTAGCATCCACTAACGCTGCAAAATAGGCTATTATTGGAGCAGATAGAACTGGGAAAAGATATTTACATCCGCCAAAATTAGGACTATAGCTATTGAACTACCAAGCTACTGCATCCACTAATATTGTATAATGGGCTATTATTGGAGCAGATAGAACTGGGAAAAGATATTTACATCCGCCAAAATTAGGACTATAGCTATTGAACTACTAAGCTACTCCATCCACTAATATTGTATAATGGGCTATTATTGGAGCAGATAGAATTGCGAAAAGATATTTATACTCTTTAGGACTATAGCTATTGAAACTAACTGTGTAAGGACTTATAATTTTATAATTGGTTGCAATATGATGGTGAGTGCCATTATCCTTTGGAATCTTGTCACGAAAAATTTCATATATGATTGAAGGCCAACTTACACAATAGAATGACCTTGAGAGACAAAACCAAGAAGTTTTTACTCCTTGACGTGACACGATAGAGCTATGTTTACACATGAACTTTAATCAACAGGAAGTTTGGCTGTGGCCTACGTTCTCGAGGCATAGGCTGTCTGGGTGATGGAGGAAAAGAATCGATTCAAGATGTGGGCGAAAGATGTGAAGAGATGCTGTGGTGGGGCAGAGAATGTTGAGGAGACGAGACAGATCCTGGGGATATGAAGACAGAGCAAAAGTCGAGAGAGACAGGCAATCCATCCATCCACTCACTAACCACAGAGAGACAGGCAATCCATCCATCCACTCACTAACCACCCGAGGCCCAAATAGTGGGAATAAAAGTATTCTAAAATACGATAAAAGATAAATTAACGTCACGCCACAACAAAAACAAAACAAAACACAACACAAAACAATATAAAGTATGGAATAAAAGTATCCGAAAATACAAATTTCATTAAAAAAAAACTAAATAAAAAAATACAAAACAAAATAATGTAAACCAAGAACAGAAAACAAGAAAACAAAAATAAACTACTACAGAATATAAGAAAAAAAAAAAACTACTCTTAACTAGAGTTCCATAAATAGCACTTAACAGCATGTGCTAACTACGGGGGTTTCAAGACTGCCGTTACGGATCAGGCAGTTAGTTAACTAGCCTAACAGGTCTCTTAACTGGATTGCTGTTAGCACCCTGGCAGTTAAGGCTCTAGACGTGTATACCGAAGAATGTTTAACGTGGGATAGAGGCTTTTGCTTTTTTTCTCTTTATAGCAGTGATGGAGAGATCCGGCATGGAGCAGTCTAGCAGGCCGGCAGAAGCTTAGCAGCGGGGGCACCGGAACTACAAGATGGGACGAAATGTTTAAGATATTCAACTAGATACTCTTTCTATAATCCCCTGACTCATTCCGGTCTGCTCTAGTGCTCGCTTTTTCAGTCTTTTTGATCTGTTTCGATTTTTTTAGGGCTCTGCTAGCCTCATAATGAGGGTTTATGGGCTAGATGCTTCGTTTTCTGGCACTAGAAATTTCAATGCTGCCACTTTTGCCTTTCTTTTTGCTGCTTGTATGGTCGTTTGTGGAACTGTCATTCCCGTGATCGTGGATAAGAGGAGCCATTGAAGGCAAGAAGGAGATTTGCTTAATTTTGTTCGATCTTTGTGGGTATGGAGCTCCGGAATGGTTGAATACTTGAATTGAGATCGATATGCATTGGCAAATAATAGGTTTAGGAGGAACAAATACGTGAAATGCGAAGTGCTTTTTCAGCTTTGGGCCCATGAAGAGGGTCAAGGAGCGCCCGACGCACTGCTGCACAATACAAAGGGTAGGTATCAACAATTTGTTGCATGGTATCTTAGTTTTTATCCATTCATCTTCTGCGAAGCAATGCAAGTCCGAAATTGGCATGTAGTATTTTTGTCTTTGAGAAAAAGGCGGAAAAATTTGTCTATGCATTTTGGGGTTTTTTTGCGTTGAAGTAATTTAGCATGAAGTCTCGTTTACTCCGGAGAAGAGTGAACCGGGAAATTTCTGGTGGAAAAAAGTCGGATCTGTGGGAAGGTCTAAGCGAGCCTCTTCTTGATGAATCTCCCCTGGATCAACACCCTTCCGACGTAAGAGTATAAACTGTCTGTTGCCCCCGTCTTATTCACTTCAACTTTCTGAATTCCCGTGCCAGCCTTTTCAGATCCCGCACATAAATTCAGACCTGAGTTTGATATTGAGGAATAACTAGGTATTCTCACATTTTAAGGATATCTCGCTGAAATTTTCTGATGAGGAATCCCGTTCCAGCCTTTTCAGATCCCACGCATAAATCAGACCTGAGTTTGGATTGGATATTTAGGAATCATTAGGTGTTCCTTAAATTTTAATAACCTGTCATCGAAATTTTCTGTTAAAGACTTATCAAGTTGCCTCTTGTTCCAAAGTTCGCACGTTATAATAGCTGATAAAAGATCTCACAGTTTCTCTATGCATTCATGATAGCTTCTATTTATCTTCTGTTGAAAACATGAGGTTTCTTGGCAGATTGATGATGATGATGATTGGAGGGAGAGGAGGAGGAAGGAAGAGCAAGCTTGGACGCAGATATTTTCTCGACTAATTGCCCAGTGGGGCCAATGGTTTAGTAAGACTCCTTTCTTTCTTATCTCAAGTTTATACGTTATTTGGTTTGACTAAATAGATAAGCTTGGATAGATATTAAACATGAATTTGCTATTCTTGGGATGTAAAGCTGAAAATAGTCTTTGAGGACCTAACGTGAATTGTACCGATATTGCTAGCTCCTTGGCTTAATTAGTTTTTTGGGCATTTTCTTTCATGTTCTATGTGAGAAGCTAACAGTACATATTTTCAAAATTCAGCACATATTGTTGGAACAGTTGTACACCGCGTCGTCTTCAGACGGCATGAGAGTGGTGGAAAGATCGTTGACATTGATCTTACACCTATTCAAGTATGATATAATCTAATTACATTAGAAAGTGAAAAGTAGAAAGATGCTATTCTTACATCTCATTCTTGTGCATTTCAATACTACAAGATGCACTTCTTGACTTATGCATCTGCTGGAATGATCACAGCATGATACCCGCACCATGGTCGAAATGGGGAATCTTGTAAATTTTATAGGTCGTTTTTCATAGTGTTAATTTGAGCTTTTGCTCCCAGCCAATCTTGCAAACTCTGTTTGTGATTCCTGCTATGAAAGTATTTGTGCGCTTTTTACGGGACATGATGTCGCAAGGTATTATAGAATCTCGCCTATTTAAGCATAAGAAGCAGTCATTTCTCGTGAATATGCTGTGGCTCCATTCACATTATACTGCACATGCCTCTTGTTTGCAAGGCGAATTTGTCACGTTGTAATGACTAAAAGCTTATTTAGATTGTAAGCAAGTTATTATGTCTCTTTACTAGTTGTTCGATATTTTTGTGCCCCCAGGAATCCAGGCTACATAAACTTCAACAGCGGCTGGAAGTTCCATTTGATGGATCACAGTCTGAGCACCAGGTAGATAAGGGAACCTTGGCATTTTATTTACATGGTGTATTCGGGAGGGTGGTGTATTGTTATGCCTTTTATATCCAGGGGAGGGTCCCTTGGATGAAGAGTGTTAGAAGGACTAACTTCACTGTCACGTAAACAGGATGCTCTGAAGTCCCTATGGCGAGCTGCCTTCCCTGACCGTGATTTGAGGGGACTGGTCTCCGAGCAGTGGAAAGAGATGGGATGGCAGGGCACAGACCCATCAACTGATTTCAGGTGAGTTATGAACTGTTCGCTGGTTGGGATTGGGTTGTGATGAACTCCTTTCTTCTAGCGTGCTGACTATGTATCTTGATGTATGTGGTAGGGGAGGTGGCTATATCTCACTTGAAAATCTACTTTTTTTTGCTGAACGTTTTCCGGTATGTAGTTCCGCTGGAGAAACCCTGATGGGAAAATGTAGTGGTATGAGTGTATGACTTTTGTGCTAATTTTCCTCAACCTTGCTAAATCTTTCGTGCAACATAATAGGGAATTATAAAATCTGTAGCAGTTTGGATGAAATATCTTTTATCTGTTTACAGAATTACTTAGCTTATTTTCCTGCTAACTTGCCACTTGTCTTTTTAAATTTTAAAATTGGATCATTAAAATGCATCTATTCTGTATTATTAGTATCTGGTAATGGAGCCTTATGAGGCATGCCTTAAGTCAGATATGTTGTTGTACATTTATGACGCTGGTTTTTTGTCCATATTTTGGTTACTAGGGCGTTGTACAGTAAGACCCACTGTATATAGGTTAGCATACAAAGCCTGGCAATGCAAGTGCTTTGGCAATGAGGACCTACTAAGCCATTCCTTCTCATTTATGCTTGGAGGCTTAGAAAGGTCCCTGGTACATATGCAAAGTGCATACTTACAGGGAGATAAGTTAAATGGAGAAATAAGCACCTGTCTCACAGAACTTGCGAGCTTGCTGTTAATTTGCATTATCGGTAATGATTTCTGATCACATAGTTAGCCTAATATGAATTTCACATCTCGGCAGAAATCATTTCAACGAATGCTTCACAAAGAGGAAGGGAAACGAGCGCGTTGGGAATACCCGTTTGCTGTTGCTGGGATCAATATATCGTTCATGCTTATCCAAATGCTCGATCTTCGTTCTGGTGACTCTTCTGCTTTGAACTGCTTGTTTTTGTTTAAGGATTATTTTGCTAACACACAAATGTTCTGGGCAGCGAAACCAAGTTCAAATACGGGAGTGAACTTTCTGAAAATTCTAGGAGGTAGAGTGCATACACACTTAAACTTCAAATTTGTTTATTTTCATTATTATTATCTGTATTTAGAAATGTTGTACTACACCAATTCAGCTTATGTAAGTTGATGCTTTGAGAAATTGTATTTATGGGCGATCTGGTTCCTTTCTAGTTTGTAACATATGTATTGCAAGAGTTGTAGTTAAGTATGAACATCACAATGAGGGATTGCATGATCTTAGGAATAGCATCTAATTCTTTCCAATTCGTCAGTGCTATCTACTTCAGTAAGCATAATTATAATTATAGACTTAATTTCAATCATGAATGGAAAACTAGCACCCTTCTTCTTTCAGCACAAACAAAATGAGAAACAATGTCTTTTGTGTCTGCAGCCAGTAGACACAAAAGACCACCTTCTGAATAATTCAATCTAGGGCTTCATAATTTGACTGGATGTAGGTCATTCACAAGCAGCTTGCTGATCAATTTCTGTTTTTGTGCAGAGGATGAGATGGCATTCGATTTGCTATATTGTGTGGCATTTGAAGTCATGGATGCACAGTGGCTCGCGATGCGTGCTTCATATATGGAATTTAATGTATGCATTAAATTCATTAAATTTATTAAATGAATTTAATGAATTTAATGTAGGTCTGTGATTAATGATTTGCTATTATCTAATTGAATTTCCTTGTCCAGGCTGTACTCGGTGCAACGCGCAACCAGATTGAAAGGGAATTGTCAATGAAGAACGTTACATGCATCAGAGATATGCCAGCATATAACCTGCTGTGCGAGTGATCCTAAGATTTACCTTTTCAGAATTTTGCTTTCAAAGCCCTGCAGGGCTATAGATTTTCGTACATGCCAGACTGGTTCCATGCAGAAGAAAAGTCACCAATAAAATTTTTAAGCAGGTGTTTCAAGAAAGATTGATACTCCTGCTTGCTGTACAACAAACAAACTTGTCAAAGAGGTAGTCTTTTACCTCCATTGATTGTTCATGGGGCATATACATGGTTGAAAACTGTTCCCATAAATTTATATTTAACACATGCTTAAAACCCATCGTCATGGATGTGCTTGTAAAAGGGTTACTTGGTTTTGCAAGTTTCAAACTTTTTGATTGAGATGACTGGGTTTCACATACTTATAAAAAGTAAAATGTTTGAGTTCAATATTTTGATGAGCTGGCTATCTTCTCTGACACTTAGCTACATTGAACTGCAATTTGTGAAGCGTTAGCACACTTTTAAAGAATCTTGCCCTTCCAAGTGAATCGTGTAAGTCATTGTATATGCTATGCATGCTGCCTTGTTTGGGTAAATTATATAAAACAAGATCCTATCCTAAAATGTTCAGACAATTTTGGGTTCAACTTGACATCAATATAAAACCAGAAGATCTATCTCAAAATGTTTGGAGAAATTATTTACCCTCAACTTGAATTAGTATGAAAACAGGATCTATTTGGAAATGGCTTCAAATGCCTGCTGTCTTGGAAGTGTTTGGGGAAATTTGAGGAAAGGATCTATTTGGAAATGCCTTCAAATGCCTGCTGTCTTGGAAGTGTTTGGGGAAATTTGAGAAAACTCGACTTTGACGTCAATATAAACTAATAAGAAAGGCATCCCTTGGAGTTACTTCTTACTCTTCAATAAGGTTGATCCATCTAATATTAGTGGTGGTACCTAGGGCTTTTCGAAAGGGGGGTTGATTTTCGAAAGCTAATTTTTGATGTGTCACAAAGTTGATTAATCTTAGTGGCCATCAAGTGGTGTTGGACCCATCTACTAATCCCAAGATTGATCACCTTTATCTACTACCATATTAGTGGTGGAGTGAAAGGAAAATTGGAAGGTATAAAATTTTCTATTGCACTTACCAATTGTGCTTTCCAATTCTTAGTTATTGCAAAGGATTGCACTTTTTTACTTGCCCTGACATCTTCCTAAACCCTAGACCCTTGCGAGGCTTGCACACATTCCACTTGATTCATCCCTGTAGTAGGATGGTCTTTGCACATGTGGATGGGGTTACCTTATCCGAAACGACTTAATCACTTGGTTACCCTATCTTTATTGGCCTCACGGATGATAGCGGTTCGAATCTACACAGATGGTAGTCTAAGGCCCTACCACTGGGCCATATGATACAAAAATTATTGTGACGTAAAAATCAGTTATTACATTGCCCTTCTAGACCAATGGTGTTTGACATGCCGCAATGATATTTTTATTTATTTTTAGTAGATTTTGCATTCAACTTTTACATGACAATCTAGACAACTACCTAACATTCCAAGCTCACGAAATGAAATGTAACTAGTTTTCACGTAGCAAGAAAGTGACATTCTGATGTGTCAACAATGCCTTCACGCTAATACGCGTCGATAGTGTTTCCACATGAGAATGTCACCTAACATAACATTCTTTGATATACCTTCATGGGTCTTATATTCATCTTTAGTTTCTGAACATTGTGTGGTGGATATTCCATGTTTTATGCCAGATCAAAGGCCATTTAAGGAAAAAAAATGCATGCCAATCTCAACGGTGCAATGAACATATGGTTTGAAAAACTTTTAACATCATTTTACATGGAAAAGCCACAAACCAATGGTTCGGCCTCATCCACTTTCAGACAACCGTTTCAGAAAAATAGAACCCGATGTGGCTATGGACTGCCGGAATGAATCCTCTGCTCATGTGCGGCTAGTGCTGCTAGAACACACCGAGGCCCAGAAAACATAGAGCTGATCTGTTGCCAACAAAGATATCCAGAGCTCTTCTATTAAGTGCCAACGAAGATGCCTGGAGTGAAAGAAAGCCAGAGGATTCGAACCTCCAGGTCCTAATGGCCTCACAAGAGCTTTCAACAAGCAAAACAATGGCTTCCGAGCATACCGGATTGCAGCTGTTCAAAGCTTATGGCGCCTGTTCAAAGCCGCCAGGCCTTCATCAAACGAGGCTACCGGGCCTCTGCACTACTCTACGACTATCCCCAGTGGTCTTCTGCCCCTAATCCAGAGCATACCACAGCCACAACCTGTAGGATCAAGAATCTATCGACAAGAATTAGACCTGTTAGCTTCCCGGCTCAAAGAAAGGAAACTGAATTATACCGTGGGATTTGAACCCAAAAATGGCTAACTTTTCCTTCTCTTATCCTTGGAAACGCTAGAGAGAGAAAGGAAAGCATGGCAATTGTTACCTAGCTCATAATATGAGCTTTATATGTCAGAATCAGATGATCCTAGGCTCATTGGAAAGCTCCTGCAGAGAGCTTCAGATTAGTGTATGATTCAACACGGATCTATCAAGTTAAGCATATGCCTTTTGCACTTTTTCATTCGGGTACCGCTTTTTCATTCGGGTACCGCTTTTTGCCATGCATGCACAACAGTTTTAACACTAAGCTACTTTTTCTCATCACTCCTGATCATGACTCCATTTTCACTGATTTTTATTGCATTGAAAAGCTCTCTTCAAGGGCTTTTTATTGATGTATGGTATGTCCATGTTTAGTAAAACATTTTTGGCCGAAACAACGATTTTGCGGCTCATATTGTAATGTTTTAAAGAGTTCTAATGAGATCTGCACTCTTAATTTATTGGATTCATTTACTCTCTCTAGATTGCTTTGGATCAAAATTGATCCTAGTTCACATTGCTTATTTTTGTTCACTCTACTAGAGTCCACATAATCTGTGCTTCATTATTGCAAGCAGATGTAGTAATAAGAAATACGATACATATTTTGGAAAGGTAAGTTTTTTTGAGAGAGAATAATTCATGCAAGTTTTGCACTCGTTCCAGTAGTCAACTTCAAAGTGGTACCCAAATATTGTTTGGTTTTTTGCCATCTAAACTATTTTTCCATAGCGAATAATGTAGACAGATAATAGCATACTTAATATTGCAGGAATATTTAGTTCTCAACAACCATTGCCAGAGATACCGAGCTTGGATGACAGTGGGCGTTCTAGGGGGCTATTCCCACACATAGGTGTTCAGAGATCCACAGATTGATAAACAACATCATCAAGATCTTCTTCATGCTCAGAATATTTAGGTTCAACATTTACCATCTGCATTACATAATTGTGTGCAGAGTATTCATTCCAAGGGATGCTTGACTGGTGGACCTATGACAATGTCTATTTTGAGATGGACACAACTCTTGTGGTTAGTCCTCATCTCGGTTGCTGACCATAATGGTCAGAATTCTCCAAAGACAGTGGATGTCTCAGTGCAAACTTCAAAGGCAGTGCACTCACACTACAAGAGATTGACCCTTTAGCAACGTCTATATCGACGTCTGTGCCACGTCTGTGCAACGTCTGGTCGCGTCGC
>JAANSK020300823.1:0-19531 GCA_011763485.2 Isoetes engelmannii
GTTTGCTCTGATTTTGTTTATTCCGTACCATATGTCTAACTCTGATTTGTAAGATATTGAAGCTTAAGCTCAAGCTTCCTTGAGAAGCCATCAACAACAATGAAGAAATACGCTGCTCCTCCATATGACAGCATGGGCATAGCAGAGCTGCCTTAGCTGTTCAAGATTCAAAGCTTGAGTAGGTACTTTATTAAAAATTTATGCTGTGTAGAACTCGCCAAACCAAAGAGGGTTCTATCTTTATGTTCGACCACTACATTCTAGGAATGATCATAGGGTACCATAAGCTCCCTGTAAATGCCTTTGTCCGAGAGATAGGCTTCAAACTCACGTGACAAATATTCTTTGGCATTACCAGTCCTCAAGGCCTTAATAGAGGTCGAAAATTGATTTTGAACCAAGCCACCAAAAAGTTTAAATTTAGAAAAAGCTTGAGATTTAAACTTAATTGTATACACCATGTAAATCTGCTAGCCAGAGACTCTTGAGGCATGTAACAAATATCACTATTAACAAGTTTAAATGGCTTGTCGAAGCTCGCAGATCAACTTGATTTGGATAAGGTGCTTGCACCTGCTTACCCAACCTGCATGCATGACACTTCAAGTGCTTGAATCTCAAGAATTGGTAAACCTTTTACCATTTCTAGTTTAAGTGCTGCTATTAAAGCAGAAATACCCTCATGGGCATCAAAGATTCCTGAGTTGGAGAATATACAGCAACAAAAGAATGTTCCTTATGTAACAATATAGAATTTTGAAGAAAAGAACTTAACTTGCCTTGTAACACATATAATCCTTCTTTGGTAAAATGACCTGATAAGCTAAGGGGTTTTTCTTGAATATATGAACTAAACCTCCTGTAAACAAAATTGAAGTCCCATTTGTTTGTCAAATTAACTGACACTTGAGAGATTGGCTAATAAGCCAAGTGAAAAACATCCTGAAGCTTGAGAGCAACACACTTGTCAGTTTGAAGTTCAAACAGTCCTTTTTCCTTCTGATCTCGCAAGATTGCCATCTGCCATCTTCACCAAAGTAGACTCGTAGTCTTTTAAGTGAGAAAACATGTTTGCTGTTTCTGTAGCTCCTGAATCTAGTATCAGCAAAACTTCCTGCAGCAACACCCAAAAATTGAGCCTTTTGAGACACCTTAGCACTGACCATATGGTCTTTCCAAAAGACCAACACGTGAATGGCTCCTTGGCTTTAATTTTGTCATGAATATTAAATGCAGTTGTCGTAGAAGAAGAATTTGAATAAGAGGAATCAACAGAAGAGGAAAAAACCTTAAATCCTTGCATTTTATTGTTCTACATCTATCTGCTCCAGTTTATGGAGACCAATCTTGATTTTAGTCTTCAACTTATAGAAGTTAGCAATATGTTGATATCCAGTGGATGATCCTTTTAACGCACCCAAGAAATAGGCTAACTTCCTTCATGTCACCTCCTGCATTAATATACTCCTCAGACAGGCTTTTGAACTTCTGTAAGTACTGTTTTATTTCAATCCTCTTACCTCGAGTTATCCATCTTACCTTGTATGACAAGCTGCTGTCCTTCCCTTATAAACAAATTTTGTCTGCAGAAACTTGGAAGCTTGCTGAAAATCTGAAACATCCTTTATATCCATAAGAAAATCACTGCAGATACATGCTCTTATATGATCTAAGGTACAGAAATCTTTCTTCTTCTCTGCAGCAGTCTTAGGATCCAACTTGGATCAAGAACTTCACCCAAATCCTTGAGATTCAAGTCTGTTTTGAGAGCTTCTTTCCAAGTAAAATAGTCGTGATCATCCAATACTAGATCTAAAAATACTTCCAAGGATCTTGAGCAACAGCCATCTTTTTAGAAAGAGTAAGACTGCAGATTGAGGCAGTAATGATTAGCCAAGATTTCTGATGAAGACACAAAACACCGACCAGATCGAACCAAATCTTGACATTAAACAAGGTTTTGTCAAAAAATGAGTGAATAAGCTACTAAGGCGTCGGGCAAAAAATTGGCAAGATCAACTGAATCTTGAATCACATCTCAAGATTCTAAGGTAAATATACCCTCCTGGCACTATTCTTGCAAGAATGCAAGATCTCGATCCAAATTCGACAGATTCAGATGATGTTTGGAACGCGCAAACAATTTCGCCTCAGCTTGTGAATTCTTGCCCAAAATCCTCGATCCGACAGAGACAACTAGCAGATCAAACCTATACACCGTTTTTCACTCTTCAAAGAACCAGCTCTGATACCATAAATAGAAAGCTGTCCATTGACGTATTCAATGATGAAGAATGAAAGGATACACAATGTATAAGACACGAGCAATCCTAGCTAACTAACCAAACACGTGAGTATGCTTATATATCATGCAATGTCAGCTTGGTCAGTCATCGAGACACATGGAGTACTATATATATACTACAATCTCTGGAAACTTTCATGGATACCCCCTTTCAGGATAGGTCCAATTGCTGTTATCGCCGCCAATGAGAAAGGAGTGATCTGCATTTGTGTAGGGCCATTTATTTCGCTGTCAGTCCTCTCCTCACCATGTTCTTTCAGCAAATTCTTTTCTATGGGCAGTCATTTGATGAAGGAATAGAGCTCTACATTTTTGGCCCTCAAATTGAATGAGTTGTGGGAACTTGTCCCGTATTTCATAGTACACTGGGCATGTGAAAATAAAATGTTTCTCCTATTCAATCACATTCACATGACGGCTCAACTTCTTGAAGCGCTCAACCTTAAAGAAACAGATCCTCTTGAAGCGCTCAACCTTCAAGAAATTTCCCTCGTTAGCTAACAGATGCAAGCTAGCACAAGCTGTCTGAATCTATAAACTAGAGACCAAAAGATATCCTCACGTTCGTTGATTTATAAGCAACATGAAAAAGTCGGCTACTTTTATTAGCTAATACATGAGGACAATCAAGTTGACTGAATAAAAAAAAATAGAAATGTAAAAGAACCACTTAACATCATGGAAAATGCAAACCTTTTTGGAGAATTCTCCAATATGTACTCAAAATACTCTTCCCAAAAACTGCAAAAAAGAATATTGTTCCTCAGCTAGTTACCAATAATACATCATAGCAAAATAGGTTGAAGTGTAGATATATGAAACTAAGCGAAATGCAACATTTTCCCACTAAGACAAAGCGAAAGAGCAGCAGAAGTCGCATACAAGAGAGAGAAGTCTATATCACGAATAGAATGGAAGTTACAATATTCAGTCGTGTTCCCAAGGATATGTACAAACCTACCGTAGTTCACCCCATATGGGTAGAACACCAAGGTGTCGTTGAAGATAATCAGCCACATGGCCTACATCTTTGCAATGAACTTTGGCAGAGATATCAAGGGCAAAACGTATTGTAACAAAATCATTGCGAGACAGTGCACGCATGGTGGTTGTCCTTACCTGCAACACGAGAGAGATGTTAGACATAAGCCCAATGCCTCATGCCGTTTGGCAGCAAAATTAACATCTAGCTGGGCAGCAAACAGCTACGGATTCCCTAGCTATATGAAGATTGACTATATAAACATACACACACCACACACACACATAATGATATTTAATGACTACAATTTGCTAACTTTTTCTTTGCAACAGACAAAACTTTCTTACTAGCTCCTTGATGGCATTGAACTGCTTCGGTGACACGTAACAACTCCATTGTCCCTGCAATAGACTGTAAGGGTTCATAATCCTTCAATGCAACTAAGAAAGATATTTAATCATAAATATTACCGCATGAATATGCTCAATAACGCACTCAACAAACCCACTCCCTCCTATCCCCTCTGCATCAGACTCTATCATAGCTGAAAACCAAAAGCAACCATAAAAACAAAACATAGCATGTTTAGTGTGCAAACAACAATCCAGGAAAGGAAGACAGAAGAACAAATGCTGCATCAATAGAACAAGCACACATGTTCATCTACGTTTTCAGAGAGTGGCATTCACCAATCTAACTCCTTGTAATCATTGCCCTGTCACTTACACGCAAAACATAATGGAGACTAGCTCAAAAAACAAGCAGACAGAGTTGCAATAGCAGATGCTTTTGTCTTAAGTGATTTGGCTCAAACATGTCATGTACTTTGAAACTTGCCAGAAGAAACGTGCTCAAACAAAAAGAGGATGATTCAGAATTGAACAAACAGTGCTGACTAAAGAAGTCATCCTTGAGGAAGGACATGTTTCTGGTATTGAGTGCTTAAACTTGCTCTCTGTGCCTAGTTCTCAGCTCGATGGATGATTCATCCTCTCTGAATATAAGGTTGGGTGGCGAGTTCTTCACTTTTTCTTGCTGTCTACATAGTCTTGCGGGCTTAGATAAATTCTTCTTGCTGTTCGTAACAGTGGTGCTTTCACTGGGAGTAGTTTTGAGTACGACAGTAAGATGGATGTTTGAGCTACGGAAAAACCCACGGTGCTGACATTTGGCAAGAAACCTGTTAAATGGACTAGATGGACACCAATGTGGTTAGCAAATGGAAAGACAGGAACACAACAAGAATGATGAGTTTGGGGATGATGAAGCCTGTCTTCATCCACAAACGGATAGGCAAATGAAAGTTTCCCATTAGATCTAATTGGTAATGCGAGTTGGTGATGCTGCAATGCTAGTGCATGGGCATATAGTGGAACACATCCTTCAAGAGAAGGGTTCGAGCCCGTTACCTTTATCACTGAGGTCTAATGCCAATAAACAAAAGGGTAGGCATGCATCAGGCGAACTTGATTGAGACCAATAAAGTAATTTGGTTGACCGACGTAATGGTCATGCTTGATAATGGGATCAGACTGCTGGGTGAAGGTGGAATCGTCGCTTGGATAATGGGACAAGAGTTGTGGGTGAAGGTGTAGTCGCATCAACTAAGGTCAGTTTTCTTTTACCCGGTGGGTTGTTACGATTATGGTCTAAAATACATGACCAAGGATATATCGATCTGGGCAAGCAAACATGTGTGTTCAAGAGAACTAGTGACTTGTGTGGTCACTCTTGGAAAAACTTCGTGCCTCCAGAAGGATTATGTATATTCCTGGATGCATGTCTTAATCCAAACCCTGGGAGAGCCGTGTGCCTTCAGGAGGCACCAATCATTAGTTTACTAATGGAGGCACTAGCTGAACTCGTGCAGTGTACAGAAAGTATTGGTATTAGGATGGATTATGCCCTAAATAGCTGTATGTATTGTAATATGTATTGTAATATGCTGTATGTATTGGGAGTCTTGATCCCAAGCATACGCTGACCTTTGTACATCAGTTTTTGGCCAAAAGATATGGGATAAAGGCAGAGGGAAAAGGGTAAAAAGAACGAAAGATTATATTAACATCTACGAGAGACCACTTGGGTATATGAGACCAAATATTCACCAATCATGTACAGCTAGGGGCGCATTTGCAGCCTCCTAGAGATATTGCATAAAATGAAGAAAGAAAAACTAAAACCATGAAACCAAGAAACTTTTGTCTTCTTCTTGGCCATGGGCTCAAAGTATGAAGAAGTGATGTCATACTTGTTTTTCCTTTACTGTCCTGTCCGCTTATGTCTTTCCTTCACTGTCCGCTTTCTTCTTCTAGACACTTCCATGGTTACCCCATTTGAGATCAGATGAGATCGTCCGAGAAGAGGATCTGGCTTCCGTTTATTATCATTATCACCTCCAATGAGAAAGAGAGTAATCAGCCTTTGTGTAGGGTCATTTTCCTGCCGCTCTGCCCCAGCCTGCTCCTGCAACAGATTTCTTCTATGCACGGTCATTTGGTGAAGGAAAATGGCTATGCATTTCTGGTCCTCCTATCTGATCAGTTTTAAGAGGGAGGCATGTAAAGATGAAATGTTCCTCAGACTCAACTACATTCAACTGACACAATCTGCAGATCCTCTTCGAGCGCCCGACCTTGGGTCTACTCGCACGGCCAGCCTCAATCTCAAGCTGATGAGATGAGACCTTGAGCTGACCAATAGCATGTCTTACCTTATGTGCTAGGTGAATATTTAGATACCCTGGTCGCTCGACGAAACCATCCTCATTGATCTCAAGGAAGTGATGTTTGTAGAATTGCATCTTGGTGGGAAGATCACTTGGAGTTACCTATGTCCTTAGTATGTATGAAATTTCCAGATCATGCCATATGAGCTGATTCTTATCCTTCTGAAGTTTCTTTTTAGCTCTAGGCTTTACCACCGTATTGGCTGCAACCATGTTATACTGGATGGGAGGCAGGTTTCCCAAACCAAATCCTAAAGAGGCAGCCCATTGCAATGCCTTTGCATACCAACATTCTTGCACCCCATTTTCACGCCAACTTTTTTGAGCTCTTAAAACCAATCCAAGGAAGCCTGCGTTCACCCTGGTTACAAGGACCCAAGCTGGTGCACTTTATGCAAAAAGGAGACTTAACTGAAATGCTGCATCTAGTTGCAAATGAGTGGCTGAAAATTTTGCTAATATAATTGGATGCGGCACAGAGACTTTACTCATAATCATTTTGCACAGAAAATAGATTTGTAATCTCTCTAATTGAGCCCATTCTTTGGCAGTCATGTCTATCCCCCACATCAAGGCTCCGTATAGCAGCTGGTCTAACTAAGGTATTGAAAAGATGAAGCTTTGCTGGGACATCCTGAAAATCCGCTTGGAAACAATTTTTTTCTAGCATTGCAAGCGAGGCATATCCTTTTGTGAGTATTGCATATGCTGCATCTTTCATGCTAAAGATGGGACCCTTAAATTGCACCCCCAAGTAAGTATAATGAGAGACCACTTCCACTTGTTGATCCATGAAAAAGAAGGGGCTGCAGTGCATGCAAGCTCGTGATGTGTTGAAAACCATCACTTTTATTTTTTCCAAGTTCACTTTAAGCTCTCTTTGCGCGCAGAATCTCTCACGTGCCAATAGATGCTGAAGGCGTTCAAGGGAAGAGGATATAAGTACCACATCATCTGTATATAGGAGCTAGGAATCTTTGCAGCTCGTCAATGTACAAACCGAAGAGTGGGGAGGATAAGGGATATCCCTGTTTAACCCCAATTATGCTGCTTATTTCATCCAGCCAGCATCCGAGCACTTTAATTCTTCCCAAAACATTTTCATAGAGGTTCAAAACAGCCCATATGACTTGCTGCGACAATCCCAGTTCAATAAGTCTATGAAATAGGTGGTTCCGAGGGACCGTATCAAAGGCTTTGCGGAAATCCAGATAGCAGCAATATACTTGTTTTCATGGCTTCAGCTTCCTCAATATTAGACCGCAAAGTAAAGATATGATCTATTGTTGAGAAATTTCTCCTGAAACCAGCCTGACCTTTTGCTCTAAGGAGATTTATCTCCAAGTGTTCACTGATAATCAAGTCCAATGCGCATCCATATAGTCTTGCCATGACATGTCCAAACATTATAAGGCGGTCGGTAGTTATTTGGATTCATTGGATCTCCAGCCTTAAAAATTGGCTTGATGATATTGATGGTCCATGCTTTTGGAAAGCCTGAGCATATTATCTCATTGCATAAATCTGCCACAATAGGCGCAAGGGTATCCGTTCCATGGATCAGGAATTCAGCCTTCAGGTCCTCACAATCTTTTGCTTTCCCGGTGTTCATTTACGGGAAGTAGAGAAAAGAGAAACGAATTGGGGCTGAAGCTGCAATCCAATGTCCATCAAATTTGCTTTTCCCACATCTAAGGATGTTCAAGCATAAGTGGTCCACATTTTTGGGTCTTTAAGAGGCAAATCAACTTTCTTAGCAAGAAGCTCCTGCCAAAATTTAGGAGATTTATTACTGTGCATCAAGTTAAGCATGTCCTCCCTCACTTGCTTTATATATGCTCTCTTTTTCTCGCAGGCTTTCTTAGTCTCAATGGCTGTAGAAGAGCAGGCTGCCAATTCACCCTTGAGCTGCTTGTGACGATTTTTGCATTCTTCGTCATACCAAATGTTTTGGGGCATTTGTGCATGTCGTTTACGGAGGGAGCAAAGCTTGTGTGGGAAAGTGTTTAGGCAGGCTTGGTGTATGACAGATGTGAACAACGTGGCCTTTTCTTCCACATTTTGAATAGTATGCATGTCCCTCAATCGTGTATCAAGTTGTCCTGATACCGCCTGTTAGCGACCAGTTTGTTGTTTTGCAGGTGCAAGAAGGTAATAAGTCGTCAGTGAACCATTGAAGTTTTAGCATGTTGGGGGGGCCATAAATGTTCTCTGTTTGTCTTTCATATTTTTCACCTTAATTCTATTTGAATTTTTTTATTTTAAGAAGATGAGAGCATGCTGATCGCATTTGTAACACAATTCTAAGTAGAAGAAGTTACTTTGCAATTCGAAGATACAATCCTAGTTCAGGATAATTATGATGCTCAAGAAAAAAAGTACGCCCATTATCTACATGTTTTGACCTCAGCCAACCACTAGTTTCATCTATCTGTAAATAAACATCACAAAAATACTCACCAAAGATTGTGCCGTACTCAAAGGATGAGAATAGGTCATCCTCAGTCTTCAGGTCCAAGAATTTTAGCCACAGGCCCTGAAAAAATGTTTTGAAAAGATAGAACCAATGCTCGTAAATATAATACAGTGCATCAAACTTGATACACATACCTGTAGCTTCACTTTGATATCAAGAACCATGCGATCCCTCTCCGCCTGAAAAAGATCTTGTAAAACAAGTGATCGCTACGCAATATTTTAGATTACATGCATACTCACTGCTCTTTCCATTGGACCAAAGCTTCCTATTTTTTGGGACGGTGACTTAGATAAAGGACTGCAACAAAATATTTATATATTTATATCACCTTCCTTTATAACATTAGGCTGTTCTTGCACATAATGAGCAGAAAGATCATTGAAATACCGATCAAGGTTAGTGCTTGCTGCAATCAAGACTTGCTTTCTTTTTTCCTCTTGAGATGGGGTTCTCAGGTTAGCGGGAAAACGATCGTGAGTATATCTGGACCGCGCAGCTGCAGAGAGTAATGCCATAAAAGTGGCACAATCAGTTCTTGATTTATAACATCATTGAAGCAACAGATATTATCTAATGATAGGGCATACCACAAGTAGAACTACGTTAAGTGATGCATCAACAGCCAGGGACTGAAGCATTTACAATGAAGACTGCAGATAGAATTCAAAAAGCATAGGCACTGGCTCCATTCTTCTTATAAAAAGCTTTAGTTCTCAACACCTTGCAAAGATTTAATGCAGCTCTTGATAGTTTTATAGGGAACAGTGTTTCAAGCCCTAAACAATAAAGACATAGGTTGGCACTCCCATTGTCTAGTTTCACAGGTTTTCTGTCAAAATTGCCCCACCGAATTCCTCCGCCAAACTAAATTTTCCTCATCTTAACTTTAAGCTTGGTTAAATCTTGGCCAAAAGATATTTCCAGCTCCAAAAAACTTGGTGGATTTTCTGATACTGCAGTAAGTAAATGCTAGAAAGTTTCCCCTCTCATAACAAAAGAAGATTTCTTGATAGATAAGAATTTGGACCACCTAAAGCTGCGACGTACATTCCTCCGGCGGAGACTGCAAGACAAGAATGGTCAACAAAAGGTTTAGCCATTTCAGTAGAAAGGACTTTTGTTGAAAAGCATTTGGGTACAGCTTATACTCCACAATTCAGATACATATTTCAGCCAGTGCCTACAGCTTATAACTTTTTTTAGAAGCAGCAGGATTCTGTACAATAGAACTTGACAATTGGTGATGCAGGAAGATGCTAGGCAAGATGGCATCACAGCTACTCCAACTTGATAGGTGATTCAAACGTAGGGTCAACCCACATAGCAAAGATTGTATGACGTCTTTGTCATCTATCGTACAATTATGGACGTACACCCATGGACGCAAGATCCAATTTCATCTCCAATTTATTGTCCCCGTATATTTTGCAATCAACCTGCTTCATAGCATACATTGCTTATGCATGGTGCATGTATTATTTGCATTTTGAACCTTGTCTCATGCTGGTAGAAAGATATCTGTATGCTAGGCAGCTCCTACCATCCGCAAAGCCTTACCAACTAGCGTTTTTCCTACTTCACTTTTGGCATCAAAATTTGGATCCAGCACTTTTCAAGGCCTTGATACTGTTTCTAATACAATCTAAGAAGCATGATCCCCACTCAAGATGGCATTCAGTTGTATAGGAATAAATTGACAAGTTTGACATCTCACAAATTTGACCGTTTCAAATTGTTACCAAAAGATGGATATAGGGGATTTGCCGCTCTTAGGTCTTGGATAGTGACAATGCCACTTTTGCTGAGAATGTTCTTTACGAACTGGTTTAATACCAACTTTGAACTCCAAAATTGATCCATTTGGCACGATTGTTGTGCAAGCAAAATTCAATCAGTTCATCTGCCGCCTTCACATGTTTCAAAAAAATGACTGCAGAATCAGCAGTTCCTTACCAGGGTTTTGATTTCCCCTAAGCGTAGAATAAGATACAATCTCCAACATCAAGACTCAAATGGACTTTTTCATTCGACCTCAGGATCATAATCATCACTCCTAACACTGCCTCGCAGATCATAATCGGTGGAATTAGCTCAACCAGCAGCTCAGCAGGCCAGCAGCAGATCAAGACTCAAATGGACTTTTGCATTTGACCTCAGGATCATAATCATGCACTCCTAACACTGCCTCGCAGCTCATAATCGGTGGAATTAGCTCAAACCAGCCTCTCAGGAGGCAAGCAGCAGTGTTGATTTTAGTAGCTACTGATTTTAGTGGCTATTTATCGCAAAATTGCAATATTTTTGGATTTTTGAAAAATTTGCCACTATGCTTACTAGGCTTCCTTCAGTAAAACTATGAGATTAATTCGCCAAATTTTTTTGGAAAAGCCTTCTCTCTTCCACCACATTCGCCAACTATATTAACTTAATGAAGAGCTTTTTCGCCTCTCTATCAATTATCTCAATTTTTAAATCTCTAACAGAACGCCTACTTAAAAACCATTGAATTACCCATTCCGTAAGGCCATGGAGCACAGAGGTGAAGGTTTTGAATTTTGATTTGTGCCATATGTTCTAAATGTCTATAGAACATGATAAAGCCATACCATTTAAGGACTTTACCATGGGATACAACCATATTTGGGAAAATAGTACTCTTAATACAATTATCCAACCAAAATGGGAGCTTACACATTCATTCTTTAGTGACACTTATGTGTGTTATTATGTTGCACTTGTGACAACTATGTTATGGTAGGATTTTAGATATCGCCACAGCTACTACACAAAATTTTAGTGAACATCTATTGCCACGTGCATTACACAAGTTCTTAAATGGGTAAAATTTATCGCCTTCCAAAAAATTTTGAATCTAACATTATCGACAAAATAGTGATACCCAGATTGCAATACACTGCCACTAAAATCATCGCTGGCCAGCAGCAAACTTGCTTCTGATAATTATCAGATATTCAAGCTCTGCCACCAGCTTAAAACTTAGCACCCAGGCAGAAAGAATCACCAATATAAAGAAAAAAACCAAGAGGGAACTTGGAGCAAGTAAATAACAGCCAAATTCATATCGAGAAGAGCAGAATACATTTATCGGACATGGATAAAAAAGATAGCAAACTCATAAACTCTAACGCTTCTACAAGTCCCGCATCAATCCAAGGCTGGAGGACCTGGTGCTGCATGGAACCATCTAGTCTCGTTGTTATAAATATGGCTTACACCATATACCTTGAGACACTTCACAAATTTGTGGGAATTTTGAACCCTTCTAAAAAATCTGTCTAATGCTTCTACAAGTCCCACATCAATCAAAGGCTGGAGGACCTGGTGCTGCATGGCACCATCTAGTTTCGTTGTTATAAATATGGCGTACACCATATACCTTGAGACACTTTACCTTGAGACACTTCACAAATTTGTGGGCATTTTGAACCCTTCTAAAAGTTCTTTCTCCTCTTTGCTATGTCTTTTGTTTTAGGTTTTCTATTAGCTAGACCATATGCAATTTCGATACATATATTTACAGATGCATGTAATGCAGTATAGGTGTCTCTATATGAATATCATAACTAAACATTCTAGAATAGAAGACAATATCTTTACAACAGATAAATGCATTTACAGAAACAATACTTCTTTACCATTAAACAAATGAGTACCATTCAAATAGCAAGTTGAAAATTACCTGGCTTCAAGCTAGTAACATCGGAGATAGTAAATATTTCTGGCTCCACTACAGGAGACGATAACACCATGGATGTATTTTGGCCTTTTACATATACATCTTGAAGCTTGTCTACTAAATTTGGACCTTGATGTGGTGCTCCATACCCTCTTTCTAAAAAATCGTAAAATCCTTGAGAACTAAAGAATTGTATCATCTGCAGCACCAAAAAATTGATTGCACCCCATACAAATTAATTATTTAATTTTGGGCATATCAAAATTAAAAATAATTAATGTTATGATACAGCCACGCCTCATAAGATGAGGCTCATTATAAAAGGCCAACCTTATTCAGAATTAAATCCTGGAAATAGAAATCCTAGACACAAAAACTCGGCTTGATATAATAGACACAAAATAGGCAGGAATTATGCTAAGAGTAGGAGTGAAAAGGAACAATAGAAGAAGAGGAGCTAAACACGTTGGATGTGCTACTCCCTAAGACCACTAACTCCATTACATCCTTTAACCTGTGCCTTAATCCAACTCTTTTTGAAACAGTTTACTGCAGTGGGAAAGTCTTCTGGTTTGAAATAGCCGCTTCCTAGAAATCACGAAGCAGCATTTGGTTCGATGACTTTGGCTTCCTTAAAGATAGACCATAAGGTAAGAAATACGATCTATTGTTAAGAAGTTCCTCGTGTGTTCTAAGAAGGATACCCTCTGTATAACCAAATCTCTTTTCATTACCACATAACCAAATCTCTTTTCAATACCATATTAATTTCCTATGTTTTGTTTCTATCTAGCACGATCACATGACTGCCCACCCATTTCCTAAATACAACACCAAAAATACAAGCTCATACAGAGAAAATATCTCTGAGGAAAATTACCATGCTATCAGCTCCGCTTCCATAAAGACGTGACCGTTTCTTGAGAAAAGCTTGGGCATTGAAAATATTTGATGCATTATGGGAGCTGTCCTGAAATGCAAAAAGGCTTTGACTTTTGAGCTATATTAATGGAAGAAAGGGAGGTAGGGAGAGTGCTTTAAGAGAATGTATCTCTTACCACAAAATCACGGTAGCCATCCAAGATGGACGCAAAGAACTTCAAGAAGGCAAGCCTATAAAGAAATGGAAACAGCCAAATGAATATGGATGTTAGATGAAAAATACAGAAGAACCTAGGAAATAGACATCTAGACAACCTAATTGATCTAACAAAAGTACGATTGTGAATGAACTATGTCAGTGCGATATAAAAAATAACATTAGTCGGGGTAAAGTAAATATGATTCTCTTCCTCCCCAATCAATTCTGGAGTTGGTGTGAGTCAAGTACATCCATACTTGGTTAAAAGCTTTTAGAAGACAAAATCAAGCTCAGGGGAAATTCTCCAGGGACTACCAGTTATCGACCGGTCTCACCCCAAAAGTGCGGCATCGGCTCGAGATCGGCATGATATAACATGATGATATGGCCCAATCATAAATTAGTTCAACTTTCAACTTAGCATCCTAACCTTACTCCTGACACGAACTAGACATAAAGCTGAACTACTGACACTATCCTCTCTCACTCCAGTTTCCATGGGGAAAATCCCAAGCATTCAATTTGGCTCCCCCAACTCTGACCAGTGGGACAAAATTAAAGCAAATCCAGGAATCCATTCAGTACGAGGTTGCATCTTTAGTCAGTCAATTGCCAGTCAATGAGCCAATTAACAAAGATTTGACATGGAATTTATAATATTCCTCAACACGTGGCCTTCAATCGTGCCGCTGCTGTATTAAGGCTGATTATGGTCGTTCTCCATTCCCCACGTGGAACACTTTCCCATAACTGCTTAGATACCCTTTTGTTGGCTTTCTTTGATCCAAGCTATTTCCTGGATCTACATTCAAAACAATTGCAAATGACAGTGCTGATACTACTTCCTTAGATGTGCTCTTGAAGTAAAAGATTGATGATTCTATTGTACATTTGTCTGCTGGAGGTGTATGCCAGCAGCCCCATTTCCAAAAGCAATAGCCTAGCAACTGTGGTCTGTTATCTCAAAGTTACCATTCATCCTGACCTGCTTCAGTAAGTGCACCTCCAGTGAAAATCATATACATAACACAAATTGCAAGATTGATTCCCCTTTCCGTTGTAATGGAGGCCCCATTGGGATCTGCTCTTGGCACGCTAAATTCTTGGATGCAGGAATTTGCTCGTCTCAGCATGTCAACATCTTGGAGCCTGCTATAGTCAGAATTTGGACATAGTAGGCAAGAAACAAGAAAGAACTTTGAGATGAAGCAATGGAACGAATTCATTCATGTAAAAAGAATTGGAGTACAGATTTATAGGACGTGGATGCCTTTGATAACAAACTCCTGGCGTCTTGCCTAACAATTATTGTGGTGATAATGCCTTAACAACTTTATGTACACCTCATCGTTCCAGAAACATAGTGCGGACATGGCATCTAACCTGAACCAAATATGGCTTATATCATGTACTTTGACATCTTCTTAAACTGAATTCTTCTCATCCTCACTTTGGGATTCATTAAATCCGGAAGAAGACATTTCCACTTCATAGGCCTCAGTAGCATCAAGCTGAGAACTAATTGCTAGGAAAGGCGTTCATCAAACTCCTCGTGATGGTCCTCATGCAGCAATGCAATTATGGTAGATGTACAAAGGAATATTTGTAGGACGTTTGCTGGAGGAGATATGGGTTACAATTTCAGTGAGGACAATATTTCAGCTGCCCTGCCTCTCCACAAGAAAGACAATCTCTCTCATTTGTATGATGTTTGTCAAGGCAGTCACTGTAACAAAGCGTGCACCTGGTAGAACCAAAATTGAAACGAATTGCGTAGAATTTGTATGAAAGCAAAATACTTAGGAATTGATCTCTAGACATGAGGATCAGGTGCTATAAAATCTAAGGGGTTTTAGAACTAAGTTTGACACATTTAATTGTCTCAAAACTCACTCAACTTGTTGCGGCTACGTCCAAAGCAGAGAATAGATTAATCAGAGGTTGTTGTGCCTGTTTATGCATGAAAATTCTAAGATTACTGAGATAGAGCTGTCAGACACTACTCGCAATCCTTCCATCTCAACAGATTTAGAAATGATTTGATCTATCTATGAAGCAGGTCTTCCTTTTTAAAAGCGTGCAATTTTTAAGGATGTTGAGTACATGTGCAATTTTTGGAGGATGTTGAGTACATGAATGCCGATGGACTCCATTTGGAAGAAGTTATCAAGAAACCTTTATCAAGGAAGGAGATAAGCAGTACCTGACCTGATGTAGAAATCAGTGGGAACTTATTACCATCTTTAAATTATCCACAATCTAAACGAAGGGTGAATACACATGAATAGTTAAAATAATAGCATGAAGGATTCGTTAGAGCCATACATGGCAACACAGTTGTAAATCTATTTTACTCTTCAATACCACTGGGCAAGGCTATTTATCTTAAACTTGATAACAATTACCTTAACTCATAATCATGCTGTTCACCCCAAGGCTTATTCGCAAGTTTAAGCATGTTATAACTCAAGTCATGATTTGCTACAAAAAGGTGATCTAAGCACACCAGATTTGGATACATTAACTGCAACAAATTATTCCTTAATTGTGAAAGTTCAGGTTGTGGAAGCGTTGGAATGTCTTCTGATGTTGTTACATTATTACTTTCAAGATCCACAATCACAACCTGCAACAAGACAGATTTTCATCATTATATGCTATTGCCAACCTAGTTGGAGACTGTAATGCAACTTACGCCATCCATCACAAGCATTGAAATATCAACACGCAAGTGAAGACCCATCAGATAGGGTGTTGGAGCTTCAGCATAGTCTACGCCTCCATAAAAGAGCACGGGGATATAGACATGCTGCAACAAGGATAAGAAAGTTCAAATAACCATTGAAGTCAACCAGCATAGCACAAAAAAGGGATGCCCAAAAGCATAAGTAATGAAAGGCATGGACCTGCCATTTGATGGGGTATATTAAATGGCATATGGCCTCGGCAACCATTGTCAATAGGGAAAACCTGTAGGCATCATGGTAGAAAACAAAAGTAAATTTATCATCCATTACTGACACCCATGATCATTCTAAGCACAGAAGATCCCAATGCTGCCCTCAAAAAAACCCAAAAGATGCATCCCCAGTATCAAGCAAATTACACCAATACATGGGCCTGGCATGGTTGCCCAGAAACCCGTTTCTCGTGTATGAGGAACTCTAGGGTTCTTTAAGAAACAAAATTTTACAGTCCACCTTTCAGGCCTGTTTCTTGACCAATTTTTCCCCCTTGATAAGTTGTCAAAATGTACGTCAGCCATGACCATTTCCAACGCAGAAGTAAGTTTGAGTTTGGACCTTCTATTTTTTAAATTATATGCCTCTAAATGTAATACGCTCTCCTTTATGCCAGTCCCAAAAACTAATTCCTAGAGCGTTTACATGAAACCAAAACTATTATCATCATGCAATCCCATTATTGGATCTTATAGCCATGATGTCCTGTTGTAGGAGTAACCCACAGAAATTCAAATCCAAGTACAGACAGAAAAAGATAGCATTTCTACTGCTGGATCTGTAATTCAAGGTTAACAAATATCTCGAAAAAACATTTCTCAAGGGTTTTTTTTTTTTTTTTTTTTTTGGTGGGGGTGGGGGGGGGCATTTCTTGAAAGGGGGGACAACTGAATGATATCATATCTTAACATCTGGTCTCTTATCACGTTTTCAACCATGCAACCAAAAAAACACTGTTTACCTATGAAGTGCTGTGGACTTCAGATAATTAATTTCCTTCTCTTTAAAGAGAAAACAAGTCTAACATCACTTCATACTTTAATCCAGTGGCCAAGAAGAAAAGAGTCTCATGATCTTCTCATCATTTTAGTTTTTCATTTTTTTATCTTTATGTAACGTCTCTAGCAGGCTGCAAATGCGACCCTAGCTGCACATAATTGCTGTATAAATGGTCTCGTAAGCCCAAGTGGTCTCTCATAGATGTTAATATAATCTTTCTTTCTTTCTTTTCCAGGACCTACCTTATATTTCAATTGGATTCCTCAAGTGATCAAGGAAAATGTACATACTTGTTTGCCCGGAGCAAGACTCGTCTTTCCAGAAGAATAGCAGTAAACAAAAGAATAATGTTGTCAACATCCAAACATTGGATGAGTGGTTGAAATGACATCTGTGAGAACAAACCATATAAAATATAAGAGTTTGGCAGACATAGTGTTCTCTGCTCTTGATGGTGGTAAACATCAAGTAAAATAATAAATTTCTGAAACAGATATCTATTCCCAACATGAAAGATATGCTTCAAGATAATTCAGAAGGTATAAGTCATACATCAGCATGGGGAAATCCGTCTTTTGGCGGTATACTGACAGAAAATATTTGACTCTCTAAGGAAAACAAAGTTTGTGATTTTCCTGGTATTGGAAGATGGATGGAATCAACCATATGCGCAATGATCTCCCAAAGGGGCTTACTGCAATTAAAAAACGGGACAAAAAAATGAAAATGTTAAAAACATGTCTTGATTGCAATTACAACAATTCCCATGCTTCAATTCCTAAGATCATGTGTGTTAATTGCTCCTACAATTTACCAAATCATGTTCAATCTCCATGCATGATATACCTGCAACCTGTCTTAGAAAAACAAATGCGGTAAATTTCTTCTAGAGCTTCACGCAAGAACTGGAAACATGGAATATGCGAAAGTAGGCAAATGCATTTGTCCACATAAGCATTTGGAGGTATACGATATGCTTGTGCAACGTCATCATCCACAGGATCCCGAAAAGCAACACAACTGACATAGATTTTGGACCCATCACCATCTGCAGGAAGTATTACATCTCAGAAGTTAATTATAGTATAAATATATAAGAGTCCCACCATATTTATTACTTGATGTCCTTAAGCCAAACGTCACAAAAAGATTCATCATATACACAGAATAATCATCAATCTACATCATTCACCATAAATAATGAAACTGAGAGATAAATGAATTCATTTTTACGGTTTAGCAGAGCTTGACTCCATGGACAGACCTATATAATCCCTGATTTGTTTTGTCCAAAAATTCTTTGGCTGAAGGTCATAGAGTCCCTTGGTCCTCAATCTCAACACTGCCACTAAGCTGCACTGTCTGATGAGGAGGACTTCCATGAGATACCTTGACCGACTTTTGTTGCTTTGTTAGTGAATGGCAAGCAATGCACATTTTTTAAGAACTCCACATAATCTTGAATGTCGAGCTGTTGCTAATGTAGGAGGGTTTCATTGAGTTATTAGAAAGAAGATAAAAGTGCAGAAACCACTGAGTCTCCAAAAACAACTTATACTCTCTACGAGACCAAAGAGAAAGGTTTGAATTGCTTGTCCAATCCCGCTTTCAGTTCAAGAGTAAAAGGAAAATGCAATGTCACATTTCACCTGTTAAGACGATTGGATAGCTCCTTGGGTGACTAGATGGATCGTCAGTGTTTGACCCTGAAGTATAAAACTCAACGCCAGCTGGCAATACACACTGAAACAATACCAAGATATTAAGAGAACTGATATAAATAAGAAGTCTTAGAAACAAAAGAATATCAAGGAAACTAGAAAATTGTGCCCAAGATTCGTCTGGCGACAACCTGACTAGAACCAAAATTGATATTCCATACAGGATATACGAATCTCATAGCCAAATAATGTTCCATCTCCCCTCTAATACCCAGGGCTTAAACTCAATTTTCTGTTCCTCACATCATAACAAATTACTGGACATGGCTGTGAGATCTCAAAAGTAAACATGAGGAGTTAAAGCCGTACCAGAGGTAGCTGAGGAGGTGGAGGATTCCTGGAAGCTTGAGATGGAGGATACTGATCTAGCAGAGAAGGCATGTACATTTCATTGTTGCCGTGGTAACCTCTTCTCTCATGTGTAGTCCGGATCTCAGGTCCTAGTCCACACACCAGAAAGTACTCCACCAAATTCATCTTTTCAAATCTCTTAATTCCCCCAAGAAGGCTGCCCGATCTGCCAGTGTTCCGTCTTAAGCTACATGCATGGCATACGGTCCGTATGCCTAGTCTTCTTGCTGTATGTCACAGTCGAGGGTTAAACTCCCTAGAAATGGCTAATAGAAACGTAGCAAAATAATATCATCGTGAACATCCGTGAAAAATAAAAATAAAAAAAAATAACTAGCAGAAATGCAGGGTTGGAGAAGGGTAGGATAGGAAAGGAAGGAAGGAAGGAAGGAAGTATATTTTAACGTCGCACCACAAAGGCAGCGTCCGAGGACATGCGACCACAAG
>JAANSK020300824.1:0-10030 GCA_011763485.2 Isoetes engelmannii
GTGTAGATTGGTTGCCTGAAGCAACCTGGAGGTCCTGCACCATCTCAATTGAGGGATTACCAGGAATACCCTCAACAGGCTCCCCCTCTCATACATTTGATACGACATTTTTCTCACGAGCCTATACAGACAGACACAATTAATGTCTTCCCCACACAATTAATGTTCTTCGACGCCTGCATATCATAGAGATGTTCCCAATGTTTTCATTCCTATATATTGCAAAAAAAAAAAAAAAAAAAAACTTAAATGCGGGACGAAGGAAGAAGTTACCTTAGCTCCAGTGCGGGACGAAGGAAAATTCCGGCCATAGCTATCATAGGCCATCGAGTGCGCAAAGAACTTGCAAATTACCTGCCAATGGTTGCTAGAACTTTGTTAAAAGCAGTTAACCAGACATGCTTTTGGCTCAAATAGTATATTCGAGGCATATTCTAAATATCCACACAATATGTCAACTACCACCAGAATGCCACGAAACTTGCAAAATTTCAATTATGTTAAAGGAAGGAAGGAAGGAAGGAAGGAAGGATGTTAAAAGATGTCCTAAAGCTATTAAAAAAAAGCAAGGGGATGCCCTCAAATAACATTCTAGCAATGTTTAGAAGCCCGCAACACCATATGCCATCATTTCGCTACATCATAGTGTTCCTAGAAGCACGATAACGGCTCAAAGAAGACAAAATGAGAATGTGGAATGAAAAGCTTGAAGGGCACGTGTCATTTCATTCATCCAGAGGAATATTAGAATGTACAAACTAAGGGTATGTTCTCATGGAGCAGACATGACTTCCATTGGTCGAGTTTGATCCTACGAGTTTCTATTAATGATTTGACTTATATAAGGGTAGCAGACTGGAGTTTTATCAATCCCATTTGATTTATGAAATGCTCAAAGTTGCCTTTGAAGGGGGCCCTAAAGTCGTTTGCAATTAAAGACTTTGGCTTCGACTTGAGGGAAACTTGAGCTTCAAAGCTTGAAGTTCAGTCTACTTCCATAGGAACGTAGCCTAAGCTAGATAATACAAAACTTCGTCCCTTATGAAGATTTAAAGATTTTCTGGAGTCATTGGGAATTTGGGAAACCTTATTGTGACTCTTTTAAAATGTATTTTTTATTTATTTTAGGATTACTTAACTGAACATGGGCCATTATGGAGACATACACTTGAACAATGCATGTGTAGACTTGCTTGGCACATTGCAATATACACAATATGATAATTGGGAAGGTTGAATGCCTTTTAGTGCTCCCATAGTGCAATACAGAACTTAGTGATGTTGATGTGCCGACGTGCCATCATGCATGACTGGAATGCAGGCATTATAAACCATCAACGAGCTGCAAAATTTGCTCAGCAGACTCAAATTGTGAAGAGATGGATTGGAAGAAGGCAGCGGTGTTAGGGGCATTCATGTGCCAGATTATTCTGCTAGTTGAAGGAGATATTTCTGTGTTCAGCTCCATGCTTGCGGATTCGACAAGGGATTTTCCGCAAGAAAAGATCTGATATCAATCAGACAACAGTAAGTACTACTTGTTTCTGCAAATAAACACCACGCCAAATGGAGAAGGGCTGCTGTGTTACTTTGGAGAAGCCAACTCTACAGGCACCATGAAAACCTGGGGAGGCATCGCCATGGTTGGGGACTACTCATATACCGACACTTGTTCCTTCGCACTAGATGATAGAGGTTACTTTGCTGTCCAAACCGTTGAACTCAGCACCATAGTGTTCTATCTCTCTAAGGCTGAGAAAGCACATGACGTTACAATTTCGTTGAACGACGACGGATCTATAACCCATTCCGCTGATAAATCCTCAGCTGCAAGGTACTCTCTTCCTTTGTATTCTTTGCTTCCGTTTCTTCTTGTTGTTGTCTAACTTTTTTTCTTCTCTTTTTGCATTAGTTTCTCCACCTCGCCCTTCCATTTCATCTTGTGGACTATCTTCTTGTTGATTTCTACTGCACATTGGTGGTAGAATGTTTGTATTCATGTTGTTTTTGCCGGCCTTCAAATTGTTCTGGCCTCCTGTGCCATATATTTGTTCTCAATAAACCAACCAATTTAACAACGTCTAAAATCACTTTCTTTCACTTGTAAAATGAAACAATTAACACTCCCACTTTAATATTACTAGGGGGTTTCTCATGGAGGCTAAACCCACAGGTTTTTTGGAGAGTCGAGTTTTGGGGTCACGTTTGAGACCTTAAGTAAAGCATCACGGTTACTATATGGTGAGGTCTTGGACCTGAGTCGAATCAATCGCTCAGATTTGGTGCTTGTGCATCAATTGGTTGAGATTTCGCAGAAGAAAACCTTGGGGTCTTCTGGTTCATGGGGACTCAGAAACCTTGAGCTTTCAGGTTTCGCCTCCAGGTCCGTCCATGGGAAACCCCCCTTACAGCTAGTTCTTGCTTAACCAAGTTTCAAACTGCCCCTTGTTAGGAGGGCATCAATTTATTTTTCCTTCCTCCTTTTTTTGATATTCTTCAAATACCGAAACTCCTTACAAATCATGCGGGATGGTTAATCTAGCAAAAAATTAATCCAGACATCCGATATCAGCCAAGATGGTTCGTTCAGCATCCTGTATCAGCCAGGGTCGCTAATCTCACCATTTGGTATTAGCCAATGTGGTTAATCCTGCCATCCGATATCAGCCAGGTGGTTAATCTGTCCATCCAATATCAGCCAAGTGGTTAATCTGGCAAAAAGACCAGGCATAGAACTATGCGGCGAGGCAGAAATGTGATCTAATGGTCCTTGCTACCCTATGCGCCGCTTGATCTGCTTTAAAAAAGCATGACAATTGTTATGTTTGCCCTTTTTATGTCAGATAGTGTTGGAGCCAACTTCGCCCTTCTTTCCAACCTATTCGTCCATGTTTACCGATTTGCTGCTCCCATCATGCTTACCCTTATAAAACATTATAGAAGTTGGGGGTTCATCTACTCTACAAATGATAGTGCCCTCGTAGAAGGTCCTAGTTTTGGTGAATTAGATTGCAGAGTATCTAACTTGACTACTATCTCTCTTTTCTTTTCATTTTTTATTTAAATGAAAGAGGACTTCCACCTCCCCACAACTGTCCTGCAGATAGACCACAGAGAGACCACCAAGGACCACAGAGAGACTCAAACTCGACATGTCCATGGTGCAGCATGGCCGTAAAAGTATGAGGGAATTGTGAGATGGTGGAATGATTTTAACTTTGACTGTTACAATGAGGTGATGAAACTATGGCAAGCAATTCTTGTTCTTCCAACAATCCACGTGGCTTTAGATGATAAAACGTGAAACGATGATTTATGGAAAAATTTTAAGTTGGCCACTCTTGGGAGCTTAACGTTTTATCATTGTCTGCACTTGATGTGGGAGATGCAAATTATGATATGATTTTTGCTACTTGGATGGAAGACAAGCAACGTTGCATTGTGCCATTGTGATGGGCTGGAGGATACCCATCTTATGTTCGGTTATTGCAGCATATCAACAGTAGGGAATTTCCAAGCACTCCTTTTCTTTTACTTTACTAATATGCGAAGAAAGCAATAAATAGAACACTCCAAGACAATCCATGGAATCAGATGTAATCCATGTCTCTAACAACTTCCATGAACCGCTTTAGGGATAACAAACTGAATGTTAGGTTCATCTTATGTCCTTAGGGGTTCACAACTCGTTGCGTTTCAAGTGACTTTGACATCATTTTTCGCCGCGGAGATTTGCCGTTTTGAGTTTAGTTTATCAAGGATTATAAAAGGTAGAAAATGAATGGGAGAAGGACAAGAATTTGTGGATCCTTGAAACGGAACCGATTCTGAACTAATAGGCCGGGGCTTCTGAGTTCGCAATTAGTTTTCTATGTGAATGATCGGTGCTGATCAGAGGGAACTGCTGGGAAGTCCTGATAAATTGAGGTGTTGTAGCATCGACTGGGGACATCGTGAAGACAATCAACATGGGGGTAGGGGATCTGTGCTGTGGGAGGTAGTTGATTGGCACATCCCAAGCGGGCAAACTTTGGGGTCTCCCGTTTGAATTTCGCATGTAACAAGATGAGCGACAAAGGAAATAATATAGACAAGAACCTTGTATAATCTGCAACTCGGATACAAAATTGGCTGTTTTAGGGCAAGTTTTGTCATAGATGAAGCTTTACAGAGGCGGATTTGTCACTTTTGAACGGAACAAGTTACATTGTCGTCATAGCCCCTAGTATGAGAAAGAATAGGATCAAATCAAAGGGCCTGCCTCTACCCGTTGGATGCTCAAAGAGCATTTCGGGCATTTTTATCTTTGAAGGGCATTCAGACAATATTTGCATTTCACAAAGGCATTCAGTAACTTTTCCGAAGATGTATCCACGTGGTCTAAATGGCTAATTGAAAGATTTTACTAGTTATTAGATTTAGTAGATAACGTCCGGGCCTGAGGATGTTATTGAATTGGCGCGAAAGTTTTATTTTCATAACACTCGAGGGCCAGGGCATTATCGCCCTTAATGCACTAGCTCGAGGGTTTGCTATGGCATTGTAGGAGAAGCTTGGCGTCAGAAGCATTCAGAAGCAGGGGCATTGAACCAAAAGGCATAGCCAGTGGAATGAAAAAGAGTTTTCGGTTTTGCCACCATGGCCACTAATAAATAAGCACCATAGAAGCTTAAGAAGACATGATTATAGATAGTTGTTGTAAGCAGTGTTGAGATCAACCTCGGTTGGGCTTTTTTCCCAACCTTTTCTAGCTACGATTGGAAAAGATCAAAATCAACTGCGACTGGCATAGTGCCCAAATCGATAGGACCTTTTTTTCATGAAATAGTTTTGGAGGGCTTGCCTTGCCCTCTTCTGCAAGAAATGGAAACCCCTGTGCCCTAGCGCCGACCTTGACCTTGTTGTCGGCTTCATCCAATCTAGGTGAGTAACTTTTGTATTAGGATTTCACCTTACTAATTCCAACCCTAGGTTAGAATTCTACATGCATAAACAACACATGATCATAGGCATTCCAAATCAGAAACTCTTTGTCTAATCTGCTCGATAGGAACTGTTGTATAAATGTCTATTTTCTTGAAATTCTTATATTACAGATACTCTGAAAAACTAGACAAAGACCAACATTCTCAGACCATCTTCTCCAACCTTGGCCAACCTCGGATGGCAGGTTGGCAAGGTTGGATTGTTGTCCCAACAATGATTGTAAGAAACCGCGACAACTACTTCGTAAGTTACATAGTACTGGAATAT
Source organism: Isoetes engelmannii (assembly GCA_011763485.2). Taxonomy (NCBI): domain Eukaryota; kingdom Viridiplantae; phylum Streptophyta; class Lycopodiopsida; order Isoetales; family Isoetaceae; genus Isoetes; species Isoetes engelmannii. Next base: position 5,254 of record JAANSK020300824.1, read on the forward strand.
AGCATGAGTACCAAATACTTGATAGTGTTCGGGGCAAGTATTTCGGCGCGTCAGCAATGCCTACGCATCGGTACACGTCGGCACTTCTTCCATGGCAGAATCCTTGTCTCAAGGTCACTCCTTATACGGTTAAGGAAGTTTCATGAAGAAAAGGCTGGAATGTAAGACCTTAATCAGGAAAGTTTCACGAAGAAAAGGCTGAAATGCAAAACCTTAGTCAAGGTAGTTAATCCAGCCTCAAAATCGAAAAAATCATGTCGGAGAATTGCGCAGCCGGGGAATCGAACCCCGGTCAGTACCGTGGGAGGGTACTATGATACCACTACACCAGCTGCGCGATGATGTTTTTATTCATAAAAGATAGTTTGAGATCAGATTAAGGAAAAATATAGTTTTATCTATTAGGTGCCCTCGTGACCAGTCCTGGCTGTCAACGGGAGTAGAATTTTTTTCTTCCATCATTCTTACAGAAAAACAGCAGACTCCAGCTATATTCTTTGTTGGCTGGATCATCCTGCATTGCGAATATACTACGAAAATCAAGCTTCTGGAGATATATCGAACTGGAACTTGTGGTCTTTTCTTGAACTGCCATAGCTCCCGGTATGTTTCTCTTTCTCTCCGCAATAGATGGCAAGCTTTGCTAAACGACATACTGTACTGGTTTTATGTTCCGTCTGTTATTTTGTGAAAATTAATGCTCAAATCGTTGATTCTTGAGCTAAACTCAGGGCTAAAATTCCGGGAAAGAATGCGCATTGATAATGTTACAGATCTTCTTCCTTATGCGCAGTCTTGTCAGATCATACACGAGCAAGAAGAATAGAAATATAAAAATAGAATTGGCAGATCCATATAGCAAAATATTCTCGAACACAATCTTCAGCTTCATTGGAGATTCCTAGCAATATGAAGTCGCTAAACAGAAACAATACGTTTAGCAGCTCAACAGCAACAAATTTTCCTGCACATCAGCTCAGCAATGGCCTCTATGTTTCAGGTCGACCGGATCAGTACAGAGAAAGAGGGCCAAAAATGACCTCCACGGTTATGCCCTATACCGGAGGGGACATAAAGAAATCTGGCGAATTAGGGAAAATGTTTGATATTCCAGTGGAGACTTCTGGATCTCTCAAATCAAGAAAATCAGCCCAGGCTCCAAATGGGGCATCTAATAGAAGCTATCTGATTAGGTCTACTTCTGGCCCTCTTCCAACAGGGGCTCCTCGCCCATTATCTGCATCACACTCTGTCAATAGTAAGCAGTCTGCTGCTCCACAGGGATCAAGTCCAGGACCTACTGCAGATTTCATTGTAAATTTGCCTAAAACTGGATTGATAACTTCTGCTGGTATAATTCTTCAAGCTTCAGGCTCTAGAAAAGGCTTTTCTGGATCATTAGACATGAATTCAGTGGAGAAATTGATGCAAGGAGGCCCCATTCCATCATCCCTTGCTGTCAATGATCTAAGTTTGGTTGAAGACACTTCTTTCAAAAAAAGAGCCCTCAGGATTGCTCTTTGTGCTATTATCCCTCTTTTTGTAATGGGATTTATTGCTGGAGGCTTTGTTCTTGCTACACTACAGAGTCCAATTGTCCTGGTCCTGATGGGATCTTTGTTTATGGCTATGCTATTGTTGGTTGCATGGAACACTTGTTGGCAAAGAGCATCTGCACTCAGTTCTTTAGCGAAATTTGGTGACAAACTTCTGGATCATGTCAAGGACGGCCAGTATGTGAAGGTTACAGGGGTAAGCATATCAGGTTATCATATGCTAATTAATCAGCACCTTACTCAAATAAAATTCATTCATTAACCTGTTATGATGATTTGAGATCTAAATGGAATGTAATTGCTTTGCTAAGTCTCCAATGCTAATGCTTGCTTATGCAGGTAGTAAACTGTGGCAGTGTAGCTCTTGAGTCATCTTACCAGAATGTAAACCGTTGTATATACACTTCTACAGGACTTCACGAATACAGAGATTTGAATTCTAAGGCTGCAACCAAGGGGCACCGCCATTGCACTTGGGGTTTGACACATTTAGAGGTACTAAATCCTAACATTTCTTCAAAATCTTTGACATTTCTCTAACATTTCTTCAAAATATAGCATACTGAATAGGACTCTGGATTTTATGGCAGAGACATGTGGTGGACTTTTACATATCTGATGTAAAAAGTGGATTCAGAGCATTGGTTAAAACTGGATTTACTGCAAGAGTTAGTCCAAATGTGAAGGAGAGTACCATTGTAGATATCACTCCAGACAACAAGGAGTTGCCTGTCAATTTTCAACGTTGGTTAGCAGAAAGAAAGCTGCACAGAAGTCAGAGGAGAATGAAACTGACAGAAGGGTAAATCCAAATGTATGGTTAAGTCATTTTCTACCTTTTTTCTGATGGATGTTTTCACTGATTTGCTGATAAAGGTATATAAGAGAAGGAAGCAAAGTAAGCGTTTGGGGAATGTTACAGCGGCATGAGAATGTAGTGATGATTGTTGCTCCACCTGAACCAGTGTCCACTGGTTGCCAGTGGGCAAAATTTCTATTACCTGCCCATGTGGATGGGCTTATAATCCGGTCGGAAGAGACATTAAAAGCAGATGGCATACCTCTTTGACTACTATTCTGTTTCTTGTAGAGAGCTTAGGTAGATCTAGGAAGAGCATGACCTTTTTGCAGTTCATACATTATGAGGATTGAGGGTAATCACTTCAAAAGTATGAATATGCCTTCTTTATTTATATACATCCATGTAATAGGCTTCCAACTCAAGGATGCAATGTAGCATGATAATTGATGAATGATGTAGACCTATCAAGGTAAAATTGATCCTTTAAGTTGCCAATGAATATAAATACCCATCTTTCATCAATGCACATTAAAAAATAATTCAATTCAACCTTAAGTACATGGGCATACCCCAAAGCTGACCTCCTCCATGATGGCGCGGGATACCCCCCATGATGGCAGTCAACAGGATCCCCTCCTCCCGGATCCCGCCCAATTAAAGGGTTACTGCGCAGGGGATCCCGCCCAGTGAAAGGGTTACTGCGCAGTTTTGGGCCTTTTTTTTGCCCGGATCAGAGCTCTTTTATCCGGGAGGCACTCGCATCGATTCCTCCCTCGTTCCTAGCTGCGCCTTTGCTCCAGCTGATTCCGACTGCCCTTGAACTGATCCCATCCGATTCCGTTTCGGATCGGGGGAGAAAAATCCACCACAAAAAACTCTGATTTTTCCTATAAGGGACATGATTTTCTACACCGTTACTGTGCAGTCACGTGGGAGGACGGCACGTGGGATCCCATCCTCTGGGATCCCCTAAGAAATTACCTCCGAGATCCCCCAAACCAGAGTAAAAGTATCCAGCGCCATGCCTCCATGATAGTCACCTTGTTTGGACGACTCACATGGGTATTTGTTTTTTATAAAAGCCATTCTTTTATTGCAACCACATAAGAAACTAGTAAAATTAATGGTTGGCATAACATGAGATGAGAGGGACATCTTACAAAGTTATTTGCCATACGTTTTAGAGATTCCCATTGGGTCCACATTCTGCCATTCGTTTGTTTTCAAGAGTTAAGATTGTTCATTCCATCATTCAATCTCAGTATTTTAGATGCCATGATGAATTCATTAAGGTGTAAATGTAGTCATGCTAAATAGTTGTGATTATTGTCAAAGTATTTGGTTCTTTAGTGAGTCATTTGACAAATTGAGGCCGACACTGTTTTGATCAATAAAATCAAGACAACCCCCACATCCCAATGACAAGGGCGTTGCTTGCCTCAATGACAACCCAAAAATCAATAGCCATGCACTTGTACATAGTAATGTTTGAAAAAAATTGTCCTTGTTGTCGTATCAAATATCATTTTTGCAATCATGTCCTCGAATTAATAAAGGAAGTATCTTCGGCTAGGTTAACCATATCCCTGTTAACAATTACAGGCATCCATCACCTTGGTTGTATGGAAAAGTCTTTAACCGGTAGGCTTTTGGATCAAGCCGTTCCTGGTCGTTGATTCATGCCCTGTGATAGGGCATAATAGGTGAGCAAACTCAGGGAGGGGGCAGCGGCATGCATGATTACCCAGCGGTCTGCATGACTCAGCCCTGGATTCAGCTCCGGATGCTGATAATCCAGGCTGGAAGAATTCACAAACCTCTGATATCCATGCTACAACATCCCAAACCTCTGATAATTGATCTAACAGCCTGCCGAACCTTTGACAATCCCAGCTATGGACGAGGAATCTTTGGTTGCCCAGTTAAAGGGGATAAATACCCCTGCTAGAGCATACCTCAGATAAACGGGCTCGCTGCTCCGGGCTTGTCCATTTATCTGAGGTAATGGGCTCTCAGCTCTCAGGGGTGTTTATCCCCTTCATAAAGGACTTGGGTAGGCTAGGATCCAAACTACAAGGAAGGTGGTCATTGTGAACACCTGGACCATCATATTGTGTTATAAATGTGTGCTTTTTTGATGTGCAGCTTTTGGCCTTTCCGTTGTGCAGCCAAGTCATCATCCGGCAGATCCTAATCCAGCGGCTGCACCCAGGTACTTTATGAGCTATACCTACTTTCGTTGAAAGCCCTCTCCAGCAGCAGCGTACTGGTTGATGGCTAGAGTAGAGAGGGACCGAGCCCGGAAACGGGCGCGGTCTGTAATTGTCCAGGCCACACCTGAAGCTGTACATCAGGAACTGCTTTTCCGGCTACAAGAATTGGAGATGCGATTGCCAGATCAGGAAGCTATCAATGGTTT
>JAANSK020300835.1:0-10029 GCA_011763485.2 Isoetes engelmannii
GGAGCCTCCCGGTTAGTCCTTTGAGGCTCCACTCAAAGGCGGAATCAATGACGCAATTCACACTATCACCCTAGGGCATCTGCCAGGGGTGCTTCAAATGATGTAATTGTTATTCAAGGCATGCATCAATATGCTTTTTAAATGCAACACGTATACATTCCTCAATGAAGCAAACAATGTTCTATCCTTCAAACATAAAATATAATTTCAATCAAAGAAATGCACAAGCAAGGTAAAAACATCCATGATTATTCAAACAAATCCTAATGGAAATAAATGAAGCACGTAGGAAAAACAATAACAAAGTGAACTATGGTTTAACTTGATCACTTTTAGTTATATAAAAAAGAAACACAATAAAAGAAAAGCTTGCAGCAGAATGGGGATTTGAACTCAGGTCTGCAACGCACGAGTCTAAGATATAACCAACAAGCCAAGATATAATGATTGAAAAATATAAACAACGGGTTTATTTGAAAAGTAACTACGACTAGGCAGAACACAGACATCGCAAGAAAAAACTTAAGAACAGAGCCTGGGCTTGAACCTAGGTCTGAGGCGCAATGAACTAAGCAATTTCCACTACGACTATGACTATGGCCTGTATGACAAACTACGACTATCCCTATAGATCAAACTTGCATAATAAAAATAGTATCAACTGATTTTCTATAACAGCAGAGTCTAAACAGAAAAAGGTAGACAATATACTTGAACCTGAGACTTGGCCATGCAAGACCAGAGTTCCTATACTAAGCTAGCATACGCTTTAAGAGAATAAAGAAATCTGAAGTTATTTATATGCGACTGAGACATCAAAATAGTTCAAGGCAAAGTGATTGAATGACCACTATGCTAACTTTATGGGATGCAAGCATGACGAACTTGCCTCTAGGACTTGCCAAAACAAGAAGAGTAAACAAAGAAATCGTATAACATCCAAAATCAAGCATAAAACATGCTTCATCATAGCATTCAAGCAGCATCAAAAGGCTCTTTATGTATTCACAAATTACAAGTTCTTCAAAAACGAATTTGCCTCTAGCTTCCTCTCCTTTAGCTCCCTATTTTGATCTAATTTATCTCTCCCCTTTATATCGTTTTGAACTTTAACTTGCATGCATGCAATGTTTGCATGTAACTCAAGCTTGCATGCTCTCTCTTTTTTGACTTCTACTTTTTCATGTAATTCTCACTTTTGACTTGTTAATTAGACTCATTTCTAAACGCTAATTTTAATATATCTTATATATAGTTTTCTATACCATTGTATTACATTATCATAGCAGAAAACCCAACCCCTCAAGTAGCTAGATCAGTAAAGTAGATACAATGTCGTATCTTCTTCAAGTGCGCTGGATCCATTTCTCATCGTGCATAATGCTATAAGCTAGTGCTGCCACTGTATTATTGTTTCCCATGCACTGTATTATTGTTCTTCATGAATATGTTTTTGTCCATCCTTTATATGTTACATGAAGTTGTGTTAGTTGCTAACTGATTTTATGTCCAGATATTAAATTCTAAGGAAGTTACTTCTTGATTTCAAGTTTGTAGGAAACGGTAGACTAGATTTTAAATTATAGGAAAATTGCTTGTTGGTGTTAGATTTATAGGAAATTGTAGGACGAAATTACAAGTTAGCAGGTTACTCTGCAAATTGCATGAAATTTTCCTTCCATACATAAAAATTTTCTCAAACCAAGGGCTGCAAAAGCTCTTGAACTTTACAAACAGCAGGCTTCAGACATCAGGCTTTGCATGAACATGTTTTACAAAGTTTTTGTCATGATACCTTAGGATTTCTGGGTTCAAATCCCATACTAGCAGTCGTTAACCGGCATAGCAGTCGTTAATCTCTGTAAAAGTTTGTGTTGAATGCATTGAATGGTTGCAGCCTGTCCAAATTTAAGTGCACGGAATTGGCTTGCCTCTTTTAATTCCGGAATGTAGGTTATGCCACGTGGCACCATAGAAATGATATGCGCTCAAAACTGCGACCCACTTTCCATCTTGTGGAAACCTGAGTTGCCTTACTCCACGTAGCATAAGGAGAATTTGAGCGGGAGCGGAGACAGAAGCGTGAACAGAGAAGCAATGAAGCAGCGGTCGCTGGATTCCTTCTTTACACCAAAAAACAGCGTGCCCAAATTCCCTAAACGAACTGCTGTTGCTTTTGAAGGTGATTATAATCAGTGTATTACGAAAGACGGAAATGTTATGCACTCCAAACTGGACAAGGCGATAGAAATTGTGGAAAACACTGGGATGCAAGAAAGTATAGAAAGGGGGATGGATTTTCCAGGCGGACCAACTAGTGAGTTTATTTGGAAAATGCTGGATGTCATTTTTTGTTTGTCATTCGTTTTCGTTTGGTAACCACTGTTTGAGATATGTCAGGTAAGATTGCATCAAAGATCGAAAGAGATGAAGACGCTATAAGCATGCCAATTTTGAATTATACTAGATCAAAACAGATCAGGAAAGGGGGAAGCAGGAGAGTGGCTGCCATTAAAGAAACCTTGGGGGCTCCGATAACTGAATATGAACGTGAACGAGCTGAAAATATAAGACGGAATAATGAGTTTCTTCAGAAAGTTGGAATTGCCATGACAATGAAGTCTCTAAGTAACAGTACACAGAAGAAGAATTTTCATAAGTCACATGTGCAAAAAACTATGTTGAGAAGCACGACCAATGCACCTTTGAGAAGAAGCACGAGGCAGCGGCCTTCTTTACAAGCCATTGAAGAAATTGTGGATGTGGCCAAGGGATCACCTCTGCCTGAAGATGCATATGTGCATAAATCATGTGAAGGTTCGTCAGTCATTAGATATATCTGTGGTGAAGCTCCATGCTTAATCGCAAATGCACCTGTAGATATTATCGGTTTTCGTCCATCTTTAGTTTCCTGACCAGGATTTATTCATTGGATGTGGAACTTTCTATGGGCCAAAGGACATTACATGCTGCAGGTGGGCATAAGGGCCGGATTGCCGTGTTTGAAGCTGCCAATGATGAGGTTTGTATTGACGCAGAAGTAGACGTCATTCATAATCAGATTCCATGCCATACAGCACTCGGAAGGACTGTCCTTTCATGGAAAGGTGGAAATGGTTGGATTTCACAAGTGAAGTTCCCTTCTAACCAAGCGCTGGTATTGCCTAGTCTATTTAAGAACTCATGATAATGCATCCACCTAAACTAAACAACCACATAATCTGTTATTAAACAATATGCAGTTTGTATTAGTTTCCTCCCAGGTTTATTAGTGACAATGTTGTCAAATAGTTTAGAGTTATCTGTGTTAGTTCCTGTAACAATCTATTTAGAGTTAGATATCACTCCCTGCTTATTATATTTCTGAGACATCTGTATGCGGGACACTTCTGATTTTCTGTTTTTAACAAACTGCAGGAACATTCAATGCTGCTATTGTCAACTTCCAATGACAGCAGTCTAGTGCTGTGGGATATAAACAAGCAACAGAAAATCTTTGGTGCTTCTCAACCTCAGATCATGGCACAGGCTCATCCACACTCAGATGGCATTTTTGGAATGCATGAATTGTGTGGAAAAATAGCAACAGCATCAAAAGATGGTACTGCATGCTATAGCACGATTAGAGATGGCTGTATTACTATAGATAGGGAAATTTCAGGGCATCATAGGGGTACCATCAGAGGCATACGATTAAGGTATTATTTGCTTGCTTGATATAGTCTTTTTAAGAGATCTTGGCATTCCTGTATTAATTCGTATATACAGGGATCAGAATACTCTGACTGACTGTGGAGCTGACGGGTTGATATGCATATTAGATATGAGATCAACAAATCCGCGTACACTTACTATTGGAAAAACTCATATGACTGGCATCAATATCGTCGAGTGGAATCCTTGTGACGAGAACGTGCTTCTTTCAGCTAGCAATGACACACAGTTGATGCTGCATGATATCCGCAACCCTGCTGAGGTATTGTACAAATTTGTGGGGCATATGGATGCAGCATTACAGAAGTGCTCCCGTATATACCGACCAACTTTCATAGATGAAGGAAGAGCCATTGCTACCCCTGGAGAAGGTTCTGAGTGCATTTCTCTTTACTCCATCTTGACAGGGAAGATGATTAGCAAAGGCCATGTAGGATATGATGCTACAGTTATGTTTGCAAGTTTGAAAGATGCCCCAAATTCAAGGCTATGGGCAGCGAGCAGGAAAATAGCTCAGTTTGTTCCTATATGGAACACGAAGACGGATACCACAGGAACAATTTAGGGAGATGTATGTACAGCAAGGCACATGGCCAATTTTTACTCAAAATTTTTGCGGCACAAAAGGATTTCCTTGGCTTTCCATATATTTAGTAAACAATTCCTTCCATTGGTATTATACGTCATGTTTGCTCTCTAAAGCTGTTTGGGGCAAATAAGAATACAAGGGACTGGAGAGTTCGAAATAGTTTTCCAGATGTTATCCAGAATAGCTGCATTTCACCAAGCAGTTCAATGTGCTTGTGAATTGGAAAAGTGAGATGCCAGACTAACTTATCTTCCGATTTTTGTAACTCTTTCAATATTTGTAACCTTTCTTTGATCAAAACAATACTTATATATTCCATGATTCTCGGGCTAACTTTGAGAAGATAGCTGCAGTTTGGTCACTTCGAAACAGAAAATAGGGGTGCCTTAACGCTGCAGCAGCTGACAGACGGCCACGTCTAAAAGAGCCTCTTTCGCATATTAGTTTGGTGGCGAGATCCCAACCTCTCCCATCATCAGCATCTAAAATGTCGAAGCTCATTCTTGTTTTTGTTCTTCTGCGCCATTCATTCAAGTCATAGTTGACATCTCGTATTTCTGATTTAAATGACTGGAAGCCAACTGGTGTCCGAAGATTTGGCGATGACATCTGCAGTAGTATTATCCCAGCAGAGTACATATCAAACAGGTCTGGACTGTTAACCTGCAAACAGAATAACAGGCAACACTTACATTTGTTTTCAAATGGTAATAATGTGACGTGTTAAAGTTTGTTTGTAGACCTGCCATACGATTGGTGATAAAATTGCTGCCACAGGTTCTGGTGGAGGTTTTGGAGTCTCTTCAGGCATTACATAAAGTTCAGGTGGACAATAATCAGGATCTAACATGCCCCGATCTGGAACATAATTCTTTCCAACTCGTAGGTCAGTTGCTGCACCAAAGTCTATAAACTTTACTCTGCCCTTGTCAGTCACAACCAAGTTAGAGGGCTTTACATCTCTGTGTACAATGCCAGTCTCATGCATCTTCTTAAGGGAGGTGATGATTTGGCGCATGATTCTTTTTATAATCAGTGCTTTCCTTCTTGCTGGATCCCGTTCGTTTAATTTCCCCTCAAATACTAGTTCTGTTAAGTTCTCTGGAAAATTACGATCTCTCATATAATCAGCAAGAGTTGAATTTGTCTGCATATTCCATCTAGCACAGTTACAGATGAATAAACATAATTTCCAGACACAGCATTCTGATAAATACAATTACCTCATATTTCCACACCAGCCATTTCCCACCCTTCACAAATTGACCAAGAGTAGTGTCTGAAACAAAGCTGCCAAGAAACTCAGCACATGTCTCTGGTGCTGCTCTACACATGCGGTAGTTAAACCATTCTTCCATGTCCCCGCATTCTTCAGCTCCCTCAACTCCCACTTTGACCTTGTAAAAAATCACCATAAAGAAGTCAGAGGACTCTACATGCTTGCCAGGTCATATCCCACTTTCTTTTTCGTAAAACACATTCGGTACTTAGACAATTTTGGATGTTTCACAATTGAGATGGTTATTTTGTTTGGATGGGATATAAGCCGTTTTATTTGGAGCAGCAAATCTGATATTACAATCTATATCAAGTTCATTCTACCAATGGTATGATAAGTATTTTATGTAAGCCTCCAAAGTTCATAATTGTAACCCTGAAACCAGTAATGAACATTCTAAATAGTATTGCAAGTCTTATGTTGTCCAGCTCAAAGGCAATTACTTTTGCATAGAGATACCTCCCATGCAGTCTTTTGCTTGAGCTAAGAAGCCACCACCACAGGCTTATCCTCTCAAGAGGGTCGATAGAGAAGGGGAAGGCTAATATCTCATACCGTGCATGTCTTAGAGATCAACAAGTGATGTTGAGAAAATCCTGTGTGCTTGTATCAGGCCATGCCAATTTATTAAGTAAAGGATCATTATCAAGTCAGATATGAAAGAATCATTGGGATAGGAAAACACATTTGTATTGTTTCATCTGAATATGCTAAACATGCTCTACTGTTAGTCTGCAAGGTGTAGTTAATGGCTGACAGTTCCCAGCAGCAACTGAAGTATTGGGAGTTAAGTTTTTCCCCTTTTCCCTGTGCCATATGCTATTATTTCAGATGCATTCTGGATCTATAATTGGATACTAATTGAGCTTAAGAAGCTACGGTTACACAATCTACAGTCTGAGATGCATATTTAAACAAGTTACAACCATTCACGTATCTCTAAATGCCACTAAAGCCTACCTTCTTGAGGATCACTCTTGGGAATTTCTCAAAGCCCTGGTATTCTTCAATGCGGCGAGTTCTTCTACCCAATTCCTGATCCACCTCTACCCCACGAGGCAACATGGCTCCTGCATATACTGTCCCAAAAGAACCTTCTCCAACTCTCTGTCCCAACACAAAATCCGATCTTCTTAAGTTTCTTCGGCCAGCAAGGCCATCTATGGCAGTTTGCACAGGTGCTAACAAATAAGCATCTATTGCCCCAATAAGCACACCTGGTCTGGCTGTAAGGTATATCCATGTACCTGTTGCTGCGGCAAGAGTTTCCCATTTGGTGCCTTCTGATAGCTTTGAGAACACTTCCAGAGCCTTTACTCCCTCTTGTAACACATAATCCAACCCCCCACCACTGTCCAAATGCTTCTCAACGCTCTCAAGTTCCAGGTTGTTTATTGCATCAGTCAAGATGTCTGCCACAAACCGGCTGCATTTGATTCCTTGTCTAAAAACTAGGGATTTAGAGTGGCGTGCAGGAGGTATGGCAATATTTCTTCCAAGGAAGCCTGATCTTGTTTTGACACTAAGTGGTCGATTGCAGAATGCTGTTCTTGGAAAGCTTATGAGTAGAGCAGCTCTGTTGTTGCTGATGGTTGGGATCACAGCCATACTGGAGCATCAATTGTGCATTGCCATGATCCGTAATGAAGGAGCTGAATAGGCTGTTTGAACAACGCCCGGCTACCTTTTGTTCACGTAGGCGCTTACTTGGCTATAATTCAGCCCACGTGTAGGATAGCGCTGATATCATCCATAAACCACTTTAAGGGGTGCCCAGCATTCTGGGCATAATTTGGAGCATGTAAACTTAGGAACTTGTGCATTTCAGTAAAGTAACTTCTAGGCTTGGATCATTTTTGAGAACTTGTGGAGCATTTGCATAGAGTAACTTCTAGGCCCTTAGATGATTTTTAGACCATTTAAGAAATGGTGTTGAGCGTTGTTAGGGATAAGTTAGAAATTGCAAGTGATACATTAAAGAGATTGTTAAATTGATTCACATTCTCGTCTACCTTCACCCCTTCCCTTTTCTTTTCCCTTCTTTTTTCTTCTTCTTCCTCCTTTCCACTTTTTCTTCTGCATTTCCTCGCTTTTCCCCTTTTTATTTCCACCTTTCCTTTTTTCTTTTTTCTATTTTTCCATTATCCAATTTTCTCATTTCCCTTTTTCCGTTTTCCTATTTTATTTTTAGCAGGGTTGCCTAACCCTAGGTGACCCAAATCCCGCAATTCTAGCCTATCCACGTGTCATGACAGCTCAGCCAAAACTATTCTCTACCATTGGATATCTTATTTTCAGATCTTGAATCCCGCAATTCTAGCCTATCCACGTGTCATGACAGCAGCCAAAACTATTCTCTACCATTGGATCTCTTATTTTCAGATCTTGTGGTTCAGAAAATTAGAAAGTCTCCCAAAATTATAAACTCCTCTCCTTTCCATCCGTTATTCAAGAGTTGTGATAAGGAATTCGAAGCGGAGGTAGAGCCACCGTCGTTTTTATGCCTAAATCCAGCTCCGACTTGTCTAAGAAAGCAAAAGCAAAGGGGGACCTATCGGGCATGTCTGCAAAATTCAAAAGGAGCAGAAGCTGCACAAACGCATCCCATGTAGACCAAGTTTCTTCAGATGGAGGGTTTACAACCGCAGCAGGTAACTCTGTAACTTCTGGAATAAGCTTAGAGGAAGATGGCTTACAGATGTCGCACACACCTCTGCTTCAGGCAAAAAGACAGCCTCTGGGATTGCAATGCATAGAGCCAAAAGTTTACCTTTGGAGGTTTTTTTACGGCTACTAATTAAAGGTGAGCACTTGGTCTTTGCAGTACACTCTCTGGGAGGTGTTGTAGCTTCTTTATTGGTGCTGAATGGTCCCAATTACAAGAGGTTTTCTTACTTCAACAATTGCGTACAGATAGCAAAGAAGCTAATGTAGGATTATAGAGCAATATAATCGTTGCTGCAAAAGCCCAAGTGTTTTGTTCTTGACATAAAGAAAATTTGGTGTCAACTTAGAGAAAGAAAGAGTGGTGTGATTATTGTTGTTTCTACTGGTTTGTGCAAGTATGTGGAAATCTATATAAGCAAATTCATAAGTGCCTTGTCAATTGTGGGTTTCATAACAATACATATCTAAAGAGTTTTCTTCTGCATATATATGGCAATTGTGGAGCTTTGCAGGCAGAGGAAAATTCATTTTCTTGGAATATGATGATTCAGCTTATGCTTTCATGGGGCAATTAATTGAAGCCTTTTGACGTTTCCGGCAAATGCCTTGGCCAGATACATCGTCTTGGAATACAAATCTCAGCTTATCTTCAAGAGGGGCATATTACAAAAGCCCGAAGCTCTTCAGAGAAATTCCAGCCTGCAGTGTGGTCTCTTAGAATGCTTTGATCACAATATATGTGTAGTAGAGCCATGTTGAGAATGCCCTTAAACTCTTCCAACAAATGTCTGAAGGAGATGTCACTTCATGGAATACCATTATTGGAATTGTGTAGCAAAGGGATGGCTTATAAATGCCTTCCAATGTTTTGTAAGAGATGTCACTAAAAAATGTTGTACCCTGGAATTCCATAATTTCAGCCTCCTCCCAGCAGAATCATTTCAAATAAGCCCCCCAATTTTTTGAGCAGATGCATGAAGATGTTGCTGAAGCAGATCACATCATTCAGTGATAGTGCTTATATTCACTTGTTGAATCTTTTCAGGTTCAGCCAGTGCTCAACACAGTGAAAGTTTCTAGGGGCATTTCCTTTAAAGCTACCATTGCAGGAAACAATACCAAGAGAGGATGCTATATGTTTGTGCAAGCTACAACAACTCATGACAAAGCAAAGGTAAGCATTTAAGTCGAATTGAACTGTTGTAAAAACTCTGTATTAAACAATACAACTTGTAGTTGGAAAAATGCCACTTCTCACACGACATGTAATCATAGACCAGGGAGGCTTTGCTTTGCTTTGCTTTGATAAATACACGGTAGGGTATTTTTTTGCAATCTCGTTATTTTTAACTCAGACACTCAACCTTAAATGCCCATGGTTGTGGGAACATAACCTTAGCAACTCTTCTTTACTATTGTCTCTTGCAAGTTTCCTGGATGAGGCTGCATTGTCCAAATACCATTTGACTGCTTTGCGTCCATTGGCTGCTATAATAATTAACATCCTACGGTAATAGTTTACAATCAAGGCAAATGAACTCAATATCAATAAGTACTGTTTTCTTGCTATTCTATAACACATATCTTGTATTGTTTCTTCTAAATATTAAGTTGCACATTTGGCAGTTACCTGGGCTCAATTATAGACATCGAGATATATGGATTACCTTGGAGTAAAACAACTCATCGGATCAGCATTCTGTACTACTTTGTGGGCTAATTGTTCATACATGTCTATATGCTTCTTAACAAGTTCCAATATGTCAAAAACATACGATCT
>JAANSK020300846.1:0-10029 GCA_011763485.2 Isoetes engelmannii
TGCCAAGCGGGGACCGCGGTTTTTCTCCACGGGCACTAGATCATTTGGCCGGACGCTTGGTTCAGCATCATCCCCACTTGTCACCTGATTCTTATCAAATCTGCGCCTTTCCATTTGGCGCTGTAACATATCATATGATCAAAATTTGCCGATTAAATGGCCAAAAAAATTTCCGAACCAAGATATTTGGTACTCAAGAGTGTAGATGTGCACATGGCATGTAAGATGTACAATAAATGCCTATATAAATTGTACACTATATCAGCCACTTTTGGATGCCATGCTCCATTATAACTCATAAGTCACTTTTATGCTTGTTATACATTTACATGGAAATTTTATACATGTACACACTTTTTGTAAACCTAACCCTAATCTGCCCATTCAAGCCTATTTTAGGGTTTGCCCCAGTTTCACCCTCTTTTGCATCCATGCTTTATGCTCCTCCATTCTACATGAACCAGCCGCCATGGACATCAATAGGTACAAATTCGCCCTCCATTTGAAGATTTACTAGCTAATATGTCATCTACGGCCTTGGATCTGCAGTCATTGCAAGTTTGGGATGCATGCTCTTGCTTATGTATAGTTCATTGCATCTCATTGAAGAATAGAACTCTTCAGTATTAAATAGAAGAGAACAGAATGGAATATCATTTTTGTCGTCCACGAAGACCAATTGGCCTATGGGACCCATACAAAGAAAACAGCCAATGCATTGTGGCCAGGATGAAAAACCCCGCCCCGAAGGATTTTTGAGGAAAAAACCTTGGCAGTAATGGACTTGCTGGTATACTGTACAAAAGATGTCATCACAACCCAGAAGGGCAGAGCCGGCGCTGCTCGTCCATGATTTCCTGAAGGTGCGTCCCAAGAGATCCCACCGCATCGGTGCTCAGCAAGAGATGCAGTGGCTGGTTTGGCACTATCAACCGAGGATACCGCGCCCTAATCTGTTCATCTTCAATGTGGCCGTGGCGGAAGCACTGGCAAGTCCTATCCTCCCGTGCTTCCCTGGCCCATCGCCTTGTTTCAATACGAAGGCGGTGACCACCTATGCGAATGGAGGCTATGAGCCTACACTTTTTCATGGGCAGTGGTGTGGGCCCCGCTTGAGCGTGGGGTTCACGTGCTGCCTGTAGTGTGCCAGCTTGACCTGTTTCAGAACCTCGTCGCCCCACAACTTGCTAAGGAAACAGGCGCCCAAGTATGTCTTCAATTCCTCTTGCTCCTTTGTGTGGACCCGCCCACACCTATGTGCCTGGACATGCTACTAGGAGAGGCACTGAGCCTGTTTCTCCTTCCAGTAAGCCTTAAGACGCCGCTGACCCATCGCGACTGCTAAGGCCATCTTAGATAGTCAGTCACCTGCCATGCAAGCTACCTTTTGAAAGTATCGGAGGTGGCGGCACACGACTGCTCTTTGAAGTGGCAGGAAACTTGTTTCCTAGAGCAATATCGAATACGACACTGTGAACTTCACCCCGAGTGCTCGTGCCAAGAAAGCCTTCTGCACCCATTCAAGGTCAGCTTAGGTGCTGACGGACGGAGATGACCGAGCACCAAACTTCCATCCCGTACAAGAGAACTGACTCAACCAAAGCTCTGAACAGGCTTGAATGATGATCCCAGACATACAGCTCTGCCTGATGACTGTTGTTCTGCATGGCATGTAAGGCCTTCCAGCCTGTAGCAACCCGCAACTGGATGCAGCTATCCCAATGCATGAGAGGAGGCTAGGCTAGGCTAGGCTCGCAAAGAAATAAAGGAAGGAAGGAAGAAAGAAGAAAGGGTGGGCATGGCGGGACTTGAAGAACCTGTGACCATTAGGTTAAGGGCCCAGCGTTTTACCAACTTGGTAGTCAAGAACTCGATTTCCAAATACTTGTATGTGGGAGTTATTCAACGATTTGCCCCTGGTACGTGAAGAGGGTGGCCTTGGATGACGAGACGATGACAGCGCAGGACCTTAGTCTTAGCCAAGTTCACCCGCATGCCTGAATATTGGCAAAAAGCAGCAAGAGCGTCCAGATGACGCTGCATGTCTTCCGGATTATGTGCCAAGAAGTCAACATCATCAGCATAAATCACTTGCCTGACGATGTGGTGTACAAGCGTGGTGCCCATTCCCCCGTGCTCATCCATCCACCGTTCCAACTGGTCAATGTAGAGGCCAAAAAGTGTAGGCGAAAGGGGGGCAATCCTGACGCACTCCAATGCTGCTATCTACTAGCTGTCCCGACGATGCCAGACATCCGAAACATGCCTCATACAACCTGTATACTGTATTTTGCAAGTCTAGAGGGGTCCGGAGCTACTGCAATCTGCTCCACAAGTTGGCTCGAGGCACTGTGTCAAAAGCCTTGGCGAAGTCAACGAAGCAGCAATAGAGATCTTGCCGGTGGTTCCTGCTATCCTCGATGATGGCTCTCAGGGTGAATAGATGATCAATGGTAGAGTGACCAGGGCAGAAAGCTACTTGGGCGAGAGCAGGACCTTCGAGTTCTCCGCCCATATGGTTATCCGCTGCTCGATAATGGTAGCCAGGAGCTTCGCAAAGAGAGAGAGCTAACCATTATAGTGCGGTAATTGGCCGGACAGTTCGGGTCCCCCGCCTTGTATATAGGGACAACCTTGTTGCAACTCCACCGAGGTGGAAGTCCTTCATGTAGTGCTATGTTGAACATTGATGTCAGCACTGGCACCATTGGCGGCCCGACCCATTTGAGGAGTTCCGTCTGTAGACCATCCAAATCTGTTGCCTTCCCATTAGCGAGGCGTTGGAGGCCCATGATCACGTCGTCCACTGTGATGACTAGTGGCAGCCCCGTCTACGGGGGTACTGGTGCCTGCCTGCCCAGAGGATCATACAGCTGTGACCCATTGCCCTGCAGTGATGTCTCCTAGAGGTTGTCGTGCTTTCCTCAGCACCTCTCTCCAGAATCTCCTTGGGTGACGTCCCAGGAGGCAGAACATTTGGTGCTGGTGCTCTGCAAGGTTTGCAGCCTTCTTGCTCTTGAGGAATCTGCGGTACTGAATGATGGCCTTGGGGCACTCAGTGGGGTCAGTGACCCGGCGGAGCTGACGCTTCAACCCACGACACTCCTCA
The DNA here is from genome assembly GCA_011763485.2 of Isoetes engelmannii. Lineage (NCBI taxonomy): Eukaryota > Viridiplantae > Streptophyta > Lycopodiopsida > Isoetales > Isoetaceae > Isoetes > Isoetes engelmannii. Next base: position 3,110 of record JAANSK020300846.1, read on the forward strand.
TCAAGCCAATGATTATGAGGGAAGGTGGAGGTCCTGAGTTTCCCATGCAGGCGGCCCCTCCCGAAGCATATGTGTCTGCTGCTGCTAGGAGGACCTAGGTCAGGCGGGCAGGCTGTTGCTGCAGCGTGGGAGCTGTAGTATCTCTATCAGGCCCTGCTCGACAATCTGTACATAGCTCTCTGCCCGGTCATAGTCCAGGCGTAGCTGGGGTATCCGAGGCACCGAAGGAACGGGAGCATGGGAGATCTGCAACGCTACCCTCAGGAGGACGGGCTGGTGGTCGGAGTGCACCTCCTCATCCCGGCTTGCTATGCCAACCTCGAAATGTGTAATGAGGTGCAGATGTCGCTCTTCCATGAGCACATAGTCGACCACACTGTGGCCGCCCCCCTGGTTCTCCTGGCGGCAAGTGTATCGACTGGAAAATGGCCCTACGCCATTCCATTGCAGATGAGCAGGTCAAAGATGCTGCCGAGCACGGGCAACTGCCCGTCGTATTGCATGACACGGGTGTCTGATGATGCTCTTGGATAAGCCGCCTCTGTCGGGTTTAGCTGCAACACATCCTCTGCAAGCGGGTCAAACCTGACCACCTGCTCCGCCCGCATTCGAGCATTCAAGTCCTCAAGTAGCATGATTTTCCCTAGCCGTTGATGCCACTGTATGTCATCGTATAGATCGACATACGGCTCCAACATATCCACATCCTGATGGGCATCATAGAAATTACTCTCAACATGTGGGAAATAGCATGTCGCCACAAAGAGAAGAGTGATGCATTTGTGTAGTATGCTCCTAGTCTAGAGGCATATTAAACCGGTTGAAGATATCATTACCTTGGTTTGGATGCCGTTCTGGCATCCCCCAAAAAAATCCCTCCTCCGAGATCTCACAGTATGCAAGTCAAATGCTTACTATGCAAATTGGGGTCATTTTTCTATCGGATTGGAGCTCCCTTACCATGGAGGCGCTCCTCCTTCGCTCCTACCTGCGCATTGTTTGGGGTCTGGGTCTGGGAACTCCAGAGAGGCAGACCTCTATGAGGACTATGACGCCAAACAGAAGCTCCTGCAAAACAGGTTGTCACGCGGGATTTGAAGAAACTAGAAGCTAGAAAACTGGGAAACAGACTGCGAACAGAAGTGAGTCAGTCATCCACTCTATTGATAAAAAATGACACAAATGTGCTACAAACAGGCTCGCAACTGAGGCAGAGCACTTGAAACAAGAAGCTAACAACAAAGATAGGCTAACTTGTCTAAAAAACTAGCCTAAAACATCTAGTATATATAGTACAACGGCCTCTGGCCCAAAATAGTGCGGAGCTAACTGCTCCGTGATCTGCGCTGACGAAAGATGCTCCATTATCTGCTTCATAACTGCAGGTGGTGGAGCTATGATGGCCGAGATTCCTGGCCTCCACGTCTGTGCTTCTTTGATGACTTGGCAGGCGGGGGACTCTTGGATGCGCCGTGGTTGGCTGTCCTCTTGTGACGCTCACTGCTCCTCTCCACTGGCGGAGACGTGGACGTGCCCTTGTTGGCAGTGCCAGTGGTAGTCTTGTACAATAAGTATAGTCCTGTGCGTCTGTCCACAGGACTAACATGCATTTAAGCCGGCCAATCCCGACCTGCATGGGAAGTGATCCCATTCTGTGGAGTGACGGTGGAGAAAAACACACCTAAAAAAACCTTTAAAATCCCTAAAAGAATCGGGATTTCTGTACCATTATATTATGCAGCAAGAAGGAATCTCATTGTCTAGGATAGGACCTTTAGGATCCCCGAGACCAGGGTACGAGTATCATGCCCCATGCTCCTATTAAACCTATTAGGCTCCGGCTCCCAAGTCAAGCCCACGTGCGGTTTTCACGAGCTTTCTAGAGGATTAGGCACCTGCTGAGCATTATGATAAAAGATCTAGCCATATCTAGCATCAATGAGATATTTGGCAATATGATCTCGCTGGACATGGGAGTGCCATGTAGAGGGCAAGGTACTTGGAGTACCTCTTGATGTGGAATGTTGGAAATAGATTCACCTCCTCTCCTTAGTGAGTTGTACCTGTGCTCAGTTGGGTCGCCAAGGCAAGTGAGTCTCTAAGATTTGTGCACTTTGGTCAGGGATTGAAAACATACCATAGATGGAGTTGCTATTAATGATGAATCCAAGCATAGTAGAACTCTATATTGATACATGTACACTATGAACACTGTTGCATATTAAACGCGAGTGTTGCAGCACTCCCGTTTCAAAGATTCCCTTTAAAAAGCAGAATGTGCTCCCAAATTGACATTTTTTTTATGAAATAATTTTTTTTTTGCATCTTAACACTAGAGTTGTTACTGGAACTATTCTAGGTTCATCAACCAGAATTGGTCCAACATACAATCTGCCACTTAAACCCGTGTATCTAACAAGGGAAATTTACATTTCACAAGATACCACCACTTTTTGAATCTTCACTCGATTCTTTATGACCATGAAGGATTTCATGACCAATAGATTTACAAATATGTTATGGTGATTATCTAAATCTCATAGAATTCATCAGTTTTTCCACCAAGCCAGAACTGCATTCTTCAAAATTTTTAGCATAAAGGGGTCCGAACCTTTCTAAGATCGAAAGTAATTGACTTTTTTTTTAGAAAACACGTTGATTTGCATGTTTTTATGTTTTGCTGTTATTAAATGACATCATATGAAGTCACCAAACCATATTTAGCTAAAAAAAGATGTTTGAGATTGTGAATTGTTTCTCTAAGAGCTATAGTCCAGTAATTTTTTGAAGTGTTCATAAATTATGTTGATCTCGATTTTTAATAAAGAAGCTCTAATACAGAATCTAGGACAAAGATAGAACTGAAATGATTTAACTAAACCCGTATATAAGCTTTTCAAGGGCAATAAATGACGAACTCCATACATTTCAATTGTATCTACATAATAAACAACTATATCAACTGAAATATAGTGAATAACCATGTACTTTTTATATTTAGAAGTGGTTGTTACTGCATAAAATTGAAGTTTAGTTAAGGTAATAGTACAAATAACTCATCTTTTATGATATGTAATATTTTCTATGAATGCGACCCTTCCTTAGCAACATAGATCTCGAATTTCATGATAAAAATAACACATTATATGCTAGATTTGATTATAAATATGCATGGACCATTTCTGGTTTATACTTAGGCTTGCCATATTTTGAAGCAATATAACATTCTTCTTCAACTCGTGATTGACTAAACATGTCATAGAAGTTTGATATGTAGTTTATATTGTCTTAGAGCAAAACACATGAAGAAATCTTCTTATTTCTTACTATCATAAACTTAGTACACGTGTTTCCCACTTAGGAGTGTCGTAGTTTAGATATCATAATAATAAACAGCTCATCCTTCATAATAGACTATATTTTATATGGATTTAAGCCTTCATTGACAACATAGATCTCCAATTTGATGTTAAAAACAACATATACTATATGCAAGATTTGAATATAAACAGGCATGGACTATTATGGTCCACAATTAGACCAATTGGTATGGAAGTAAGTCTCTCTAATTATTATCACTAAGTATATTTATTGTTGATTTGTCACTTATACAATGATATGGTGATTTTCTACCTTCTCTAACATATTTTTTGAAGGAGTGAGTGGACATTCATATAGGTTCAATTTGCTTGTGCTTCAGCATTACCTTTTAATAATGCAATCCTAGCAACCAATTAATTTTCTCAAATAGAGTACTATATACATAGGATATGTATATTCTGAAGGCAAGTTGAAGACCGATTGACATAAGGATGTCCTGGCTCTTTAAATGATCCTAAGCCATGTGGACCAGCAATGGGAAGCAGACATAGTAGTCTATCTTCACTTTTCATAAGTATAGCTTTTCATATTTGTTCTTCATTCTTTTTTGCATTGCTTCCACGACTTGGGAAGTTTGAAAATACGAGTTTTGAGGTCACCATTCAATGCATATGTTTACAAAATCTATAGGACATATAATAGAACAGACACTAGAAAAGCTTACTCTATCTATCTATCGAAACCTCAAGATCATCAGCATTAATTATTTTTAATCAATATAGTAGCGCATGAGGTACTTATATCCCGCAATTGAACTTGAGATCGATTAACATGAGGGAGATCTTGATTTTAAAATGAATCTGGACCAATAATGGTCCCAAATTTACAAACCCTTCTTTCTTAAGAACAAACGCTATATATGCTCTTTCTTCATGTTTATTTTTTGGGTGATTGCATATTGTGGTAACCTTTTATAATATGATTTTTTGAAGAATGACCTCAAATTATTTTACTCCTATGTATGCATTAGTTATCAATCACTTGTACTCAAAATTATAAAAAATAAAAATCAAAACTTTGACATGAAGGCTAATGGGCATTTTTCTTGGATAAAACAAGCTGTCTACTACTTATATTCAAAATTTTAGGTCAAAATTCATTTCCCTACAAAAGTTAGAGATTTGATTTGGGAACAGCTTTTTGGGAACCAGTATTGGTTCATAACAGACAAGCAGCAGTTTTGACCATGTCATGTTCGAACAATCCTATCTCCCTTCTCAGACCTTGGATTGAGATGTAGTTTTTTGTTCCTTAATCTCTAACTCATGAAGAAAAACACAACTAGCAATAAGGAAGGCTTGAAGTAAAAGGTCGGGTGGGATGGATGACAATGAAGAAGGTGGATAAACTAAAAGAAATGGATTAAAGATGGAAGGGAAAAAAAATGAAGAATTCAAAGCTATATGCAACAACAAATATAATTGACCTTTATTTATCCAAAACAAGCAATCATATCCGAACACCATTTTGTGCTTTTTCAACTAAGTCTTCCTTCGAGGTCCTTTGGAAGATTGTTAACAACGTTAAGATTAGTTCTTTTTATCTTCGAATTGTCACTATTAAATGAATTTCGTAAGTCATAGAACCTAATTTTGGCATCATATGACATATATTCTGGGTATTTTTGAAGACTGAGAGTTATGATTTGTTATAATATATTTTTCATCCCATGGTCCTAGGTGGTCTCTGTGGATGACATCGAAATAATACCTATATATCTATATTTGACTAAGGTCTTTTGACTTTTTTTTTTCATTCCTAACATATTCGTGGTATTTAACAATATGATTTATTAGCATTATCAATAACGTACCTTATTGGAATGTGACCATTAGCACTATAGTGCTAAGATATAGTATTGGGACAATCCATAGTGTCTTCACACCTCTTTTGGCCACAAATATCAAACTTTTCATTCGTGAGTAGTCTTTCTCTAATTGTGAGTTTTTCGTGTTGATAATTGATGTGGGGATTTTGATTTGCTTGTTTAGAAAGCTTTTCAATCCTAACTCATTCACGATAATAAACAACATGTCTTTTTTTTAAACAGTGTCAACAACATGCCTTATAGCTGACATGAGCAATTACAATGTTAATCTCCGCAATGCCTTGGTTGGCACCTTATTTTGGCTGCAAAAACCAAACTTCTAAGTTGTAACTAGTTTGTTCAATTGTAAGTTTGACATGTTGGTGTGGGAATTTTGAGTTGCTTGTTTTCAGAGTCTGCAAGAGTCTGCATGTGTGTAGGATTCATAGAGTAGACACCTCATAAGCAAATGAAAGTGAAAATTATAAAACTAGATCTCTTAGTGTTTCTCTTTAGTAAGGTTCTACAATAGTTTTGTAGATCGTTTTAATTTTTTCTTTTTGGTGGAAAAATACGTCCATGAACATCGCATTCCTGTTTGCTTACTTGTTCTTATTCTATTGCAATTATTCCTCAATTATGGTTGCGAGCGAAGCTTCTATTGTAATCATTACAAGTTTGAAGCGGATTGCGAGAGAATCTGGTTACTCTGGCCAGGCTTCTTTGCTTGTGTTGGATAAGGCGGGTAGAGTGAGAGCAGTGAAGCTGCTCTTGTTAGATCTGTCCATAACTGCTTGCCTCTGTTAACCTGCATTTGCAGTGTATTTTTTAGGTGTTTGCAGTGTGCTTCTTAAGCATTGGAGCTTGATATTTCCTCGGTTTCTGGAACATTATATACTGTATAATAACATGAAAGGATTGTGAGATGGAAGTCAAAGGAATATCAAATAATAGTACTCTGTTTTTCCAGAAGGCAGCCTTTATATCTGCAACTCATAAATCTAGACAATGTCAAATACAGAGTGAACTATACTCCAAAACTGGATCGATAAGAAATCCATTGTTTCTTATGCATTGCCTTACGAGTCCGTTATTTTGGCTCTTGATCACACTATTGTAGATCCCCTTATTTAATTAAAGAGCCAGTGAAAATCTATTTATGAACAATATTGCATGCCAAATTCCTTTGACAATGCCATAGCTCATCAAGGAGATACAATTTCAGTAGTTCTTAGCTTGTCGGAAATTCTAGTGTTACAGAACATAGATACATACACATCAGGAACAATCTTGGGTAATACCAAAGAATTATAATAAATCAAACTATTTCCTTTGCAGAAACTATCAAAATGCTTTATATGCAGTGAAACCAGATCCCACTGACTAAAGACCAATTCTGTCGTTTATATGCAAAGCTAATAGACAGATTATACAAAACCAGGTAAGTCCATACCTGATACTCTGTTTTAAAGGAAATGCAATCAAGCGAATATGGCTGGTGTAGGCATGCAATTATTCTATCCTGCAAAAGGAGATAATGCTAAGTTTAGAGGCACCACTATCCTTTCCTCATAAAATTTAATAAAGCCTACGAAATCTGTGGCTCAGATACGAAGCAAGATGGTTTTATCTAGACTATGCAGTTAGCTGCAGATAGCAGGCCGGATCTTCAAAGTCAAACTGTTGAAAACAACCGATTCGTTGACAAAGGTACCTAAAGAAAGTTTGAATC
>JAANSK020300857.1:0-10029 GCA_011763485.2 Isoetes engelmannii
ATAAGATAGTATTTTTAACGTCGCACCACAAAGGCAGCATCCAATTGGACATGCGACGGCCACAAAACAGTACAGAGAGACCATAGTCCCGAAAGGAGCAAATATTAAAACCTTAAAAGTGTCTTAGCGGCTATAAAATTTTAAAGAAAAACAAGATGCTAAAGCATCCAAGAGTTGCCCGACAAATGATAAAGCATGAAAATGAAAGTTCTAAATATAAAAATCGAGAAAGGATATGGATGTTCAGTCAGGAAGAAGCAAAAAGAACCAAATATTAACAATTCATCAAGAACGTGGTTAGCGCAATAGAGATGGCAATACTCTTGTCATGGAAGATAAAGACATGGTATTATACCACAACCTTGTACAAGTGAAGTAGATGGTGCGCAATTTAGACCAAAGCAATGGACCAAATGTTTGTGCGGTAAGGACTCTTTAGGCAATGCAATTTTCTCGAAGGCAAAATTCCTAACTATAGTATTCCATTGGTTGTCTATTGTTTAAATCCACAAACTCTAAATGCAAAAAACGTAACTATAAGTTTAAGCTATTCCATTGAATGTCTATTGTCAAAATGGCATTAAGTTGCAGACATGAAGAGGCACTAAACTGTAAAGGCATTAATTGGCGTTTTCGATTATGTGAACGCACATACTTGTGCTGCAGAAGATAAACTGGCCTGCCATCATTTATGCAGCATGTCCAAAATCTTTCACATGAATTGTGTCACGTATCACCGTTATTATATAAAACCTCTTATTCTCATATGGTAGGAATCTATCTTAATTTGCTAAAAAACCAGTGATTACTCTTATCCTGTTTACTTTGAATGTCTTGTAGAAATGGCTTGATGTCAACACATTGGGATCGCATGACATATCAGCAAATGTCCTTCCAATTTCATTCCCTAGCAAGTTATCTAAAATATTTGTTGGAATTGAAACTGGTATTGCTTCTGTACCTGTGTATATCTTGCCATAGAATATCAAAGTTGTTTTTAATATCGCAACAACCACAATTTCTACAAGGCTCCATATAATGATCAGTTATGCTGCAGGTCATGCAAATAGTCCTCAAAATGTAATTTGTACCAATGTTGAATTTTAGGTCTCCTAGTACCTGGAAACAATAGATAAAAATACATTATCATGTCACATATCTATGTGGAAAAAAATAAAGATGTGAGGTTTGAAATAAAACCTGTCCATTGTTTGGAATCCGATTTTGGATGGGAAATACAAAATTGCTGTAGTAGTCAATACATGACTGATGTAATTTTTCAAGATGCTATCATCTTCCAATCAACTTCTTTGCTCAGGTGACAAGCCTTCCATATCAATCATTTGGACTGACTTATTATATATGGCCAAACATTCTATACTTAATAAATTGATCTCTTAGAAGCTCGTGCAGGTGGTCTATAAAATGCAACTGCCAGACATTGTTCCTCACTTCTGGATCTCATCTCTTTTCAAACGCAGCAAGATTCGGCCCGACCGTCCTCATTATCTCCTTGTTCAGTTTACAGATGCTATATATTTTCCATCTGTATATCATGAGTCTCATCTGAAAGGAACCACCTCTTCTGTTCAAGAGAATCATCCCAGCACAGCTCTGCAGCCGAAAAGAGTTAACTATGTCGGTTACACAAAGCTCGTCTACAACGGAAGTGGGTAGTAGTATGGATGACGGGCTATCATTAGCCTGAGTTTTAGTTTGGGCTTTTGCCCTTGCATGTACTTCGTCCCATCAGTTCGTTGAGCTTACTGAGAACATTAAAAATATATTTAATCTAACGGTCTTTTTTTATTGGTGGTGTTCAAAAAAAGCAAAATATCAACACGTCGTAAGCATTGTATATTGGGGTGCTTTTTTACGCGAGATGGGACGTACGGGCGTAATGAAGTCTAATAACAGGGGAGGGGGTGCAGGGTAATCAGGACGGGGGGCGACGAGCTCTGGAATGTGCGCCAAAGTTTTCTCCATCGGATCAAGCTTCTTCTAATCTCAAGTTATGTTGAAGTTTCTCCTTTGCGCTCTGTTTTTTTTTTCTATCGAAGTTCTTGCACTCTCTTCCATTTTAGAATTGATGGACGCCACTCTAGAGAAGGTAAATCTCTGATTTTTATTCTTCTAACTTCTTAGAACTCAATTCTAACAGCTTTTTCTTTTCCTTTGCAGCTTTCGATTGCCATGACAGAGCGTGAATTCGCTATGGTTCATGGCCTGCCTTCGGTGGGAGAAAGACCCAAGCACTTGAAGCTTGAAGAGCTGAGTCGCTTCAGATTTGGAAGTCTCCCCTTGATGTAGGGAAAATGAAGATCAAGGAGGTGGTATCGGCCTTCAAGTCCGAATTGACAAAATTTATCCATAAGGTATACCAGAAGAAGCTCGTGAATCACGAAGTGAGCACTTAGCTTGCTAGAGCTTTCACTTGATAGCACACTAGCAAGGCCTTGATCAACCCAAAGGAGTTTCAGGTAAACTGGGCATCCTTTGCAGTAGTTTCAAAAAGGGTTCATTGAAGAAGAGGTATAGGAAAAACCCTATGAATATATTTGATAGAAATGTTCAATTCGTACTGAGCAGGGTCCAAAAGCTTGGTGAGATGAAGGTTGAGACTGAGAGCATGTTAAGAAAGGTTAAAGAGGAGGTTTTGAGAATGGAAAGTAGCTTGGCTAGCAACGAACTTGTCTGAAGCAGATTAGCTGATGCTATCGAAGAGAAATACAAGTTTAGATGTGACCTGAAGAATGAGTTTGACAGTGATGCAGACTATCAAAAGCAACCTGATGCTTTTATGACTGAAGAGGATCTGTTGAGGGGTTTTCTGGAGAAGACTCTGCAAACTATGAATGAGGACAAGTACAACTCTATGCTTCGTGAAGTCATTGTCCTGAAAAGGGACATAACAACATATGTTGTTGGGATTGAGAAATGGCATTCAATGGCCACTCAAATTTATGTGCTACAGACTAAAAAGAAGTTGCAGGCCATCAACGTTACCATGGGTATTTATAGTTTTCCTGTATGCTCTCTTACTCAAACTTGTGAATTATGTCATCTGGATATTAGTGAAGAACACACCATGCATATCCAGCTGAAGTGCAACCATAAATGGCACTTAGCTTGCTTTGGGTCTTTGTTGGACAACATGCAATGTCTGGCTGCAAGGTGCAGTGAACCAGTGCCACATGCACTTAGAGCTTGGGCATGTGACTGAAGAAGTCATGGACGAGGATGGTAATTCTAATGAACAGGAATCTAGAGAGGAAACAGAGAGATGAACCAAAAGCTACTAAGATCCAGAAAAGAAAGTGTGTAGTAGATGATGAAGATAACAACTCTTTTCACCATGGTAGTGTGCCTGAGAGGAAGATGAAGAAACGGATGACAAGGACTGCAAAAAAAAGAAAATGCTTGCGAGTAAGTTTGTGCTTTTTTACTACTGAGTTTCTCTTGAGTATGTTTTTTTTTGCTTTTTAAATGTCAGATGCAGAAGAAGCTAAGCAGAGCTCAAAGTCACCCAAATATCAAGTGAACAAAGGTAAGTGTATTTATTTCAGTTATTAATTTTGCATGTTGTGATTGGTGAATTTGTTGTTTGTGATAGTTGTCAAAGAAATCAACAATCAGCTCTTAATGGATGGGCTATGTGTTGCTGAAGGTGATGAAGATTTTGGCAGTCCACTGAAAAGCAAATTGAAAGGTAAGGTTTAATTTCATTAGTATAATAGTAGGTTGTAACCTTGAAATTCATTCTTCTGCATTTGTCTTTATAGCCACTGGTGAGAAGGATTTTGGGGAGCCAAAAGTTCCTATGTTCAAGAACTTAATGAAGGATTTGCCTGGTGCTAATGAACGTGTTGCATCAGAAGATGCTACTAAACTGCTGAAACCGTGTAAGTAATAGGATCTTAGTTTTGACTCTTCCTTTCTTTTTACATAACTTTGTTTCTTAGCTGTAGACTCTTGGTTTTGATTCTTTGTATTATTTTATGATTTCTCTTCTTTATGCCTCAGTTACAACACTATTGCCCCTGGGGATGACGAGATTACCCCTCAAGCTGCTAAGAATGTCCCTAGAGTTGCAATTGAAGATGAAGCTGTTTCTTCTGCAGACAATGAGAAGAATGCTATGACTCTTGCAGAATTATATATGCAGCAAAGGTTTAAAAAAGAAAAAAAAAAAATAAGTAGTATCTTTTGACTGCTGAAACTTCCATAAGAAAATGAAAATGCAAAGAACGATGACTGATCAAATGAAGTGGTAACGAATGACTGCTGAGAGGATGCAATTTTGTATTTAATCACCCTCAATTTTTGTATCTGGCTCTTATATCCAAGCCAACTAAATCAATACATATATTTATATACGCCTTTTTTTTTATCTTAAGTTCAATGGTATAATCTATTCAATGGTTCAATTATTGATTTGTTTAATGGTTACTCTAAAGTTCAATGGTTCAATGGTTAGCTTACTCAACGGTTAAATGGTTCACTTATTCAAAAGTTCAATGGTTCAATTATTAATTTATTCAATGGTTCAATGGTTACTAGTTTAATAGCTGAATGGTTAAATGATCACGAGTTAAATAGTTAAATGATGATTACTTGGCAAACCAAACAACATAACTGACTCTAAATATTTGACCCTAGATCTTGAGTATGTTGTTTGGTACCAAACACCATGCTGAAGATCAAGGGTCATGTAAAAATTTCATAGGTTAATGGTTAACCTTGACCTTGAGTATGTTGTTTAGAAGGGTACATGCTTAGAGTCATAGGTCAATGGTCAATGTGTATGATTTACAAGTTTTGGCTCATGCTGACTGGTCTGTTGACTTGCCTCCCAGCTTGTCTGCTGACTTGATAGCTGACTTGCCAAGTGATTTGCCTGCTGGCTTGCCTGCCAGCTTGTCTGCTGACTTGGCTGCTGACTTACCTGCTGCTGACCTGTCAAGTGACTTGCCTGCCGACTTGGCAGCTGCATTGTTTGCTAACCTACCTATGACTTGCCTACTGATTACCTGCTAACTTGGGTGTTGGCTTGCTTGGCAATTTGGCTGATGACTTGTCTGCTGACTTGTCCACTGACTTGCCAGATGACTTGCTACTGTGTTGTCTGCTGACTTACCTACTAACTTGGCTACTGAATTGACTACTGTGTTGACTGCTGACATGACTGCTATGTTGGCAGCTGACTTACCTGCTAACTTGGCTGCTGCTTTGTCTGGCAATTGTGCTGATGACTTGTCTGCTGGCTTGGGAGTTGACTTGTCTATTGACTTGCCAAATGACTTGCCTGCTAGCTTGGGTGTTGCCTTGGCTGCTGGAATGCTGCTGCTGGCAACATCACATTTTGCTAATATATGTGAATGAATGTGCAAACTTTCAAGTATATTTTCATGTACATCAATTTTCAATTCAAATATGTTATATCCTACATCTTTCAATTCAAAATTGCATGACACCACCAAGTGGTTTAAACACTGCAGTCTGGCTCATATTCAAGTAACTCATACCTACTGTCTCCTACAAATTTATAAAATTTCTTGTCATAACCACTTCCCTCCTCTCAAATTTTGGCCCCAAGGATCGTTGTAGGCTTTCTCTACAACATGCTTTCATAGAGTACATTTTAAAATGTAGAATTCAACGTTCTCCTTGTTATCTGCTGGAGAAACCACTGCAAGGTTTTCCCCTATATTTGTAATATATGATTTCCACTCAGCATTCCCCTCATAGACTGGTCCATCCACAAGTGCAGTATCATCCTAAGTCCCTGGTCTTAACTCTGAAAAGTCCAGGTACCTATTCTCCCTTTGTTTATACACTTACTGTTCTTACCCACCCAACAATTATGACAAAAGCATGAATAGTTCATATGTGAAATTTGAGTAGCATCCTTGGAGTTTACTGGCCTGATGCTATGAAACTTACTGGACCCTGTTAAAGTAGCACAATCAAATTGCTCAACTCTATTCACTTCATCCATCTTTATCTCTAAAAAGTACCTGCACATAATAATAGCTTGTAGCAGTTAGCAATGTTTACCTCAACAGCACTGACACAGGAGCACCCTTTAGATATATATATGATGTACCTGTGTTTGTTAGAATCTTTTGAAGTGTTCCATGCAGAAATGAACAACGTCATAGACATTTCTTAGAGGTTTGAAATTCCTCTTTAACACTTCATGAGTGAGTGCTCTCTTGAGAACAACCCCTGCCCCCTCATGCTCATCTATAAGGTAACAAGCAACTCTTTTAACATTTTGCACAATCCCACTTAAGTAGAACTTTGAACTTAACAGTTTCCATGATATGAGACAGTAGTTCCAGTAAAGTGGAATGCTCATGATCTTGTAAAATCTACCAAGAAAAGAATGTTCTTGCACCCTTGAACTGATGTGAGCAGCCATCAGACCACATATGGTTGTTGTACTTGACTCCTTTGCTGCCTAAGTAATCGGCATGCTTGTTAAGACAGTGCTGGACATGTTCCCTGTCATCTGAAATGTGGAAGTGTGTCTCCTTGATGATATTTCTGTCATTTTTGCATAATGATGCATCTTCAACCTCTTTTGCTGTTGCATGCCTATAAGTGATTAGCACAAGTATTGTGCATTGATCATTTCTCCAATGTAAGCTTTGGATTTCCTGCTGTATTTTGAATGTATAGTTTCCAGCAAAATCACTATGGTGGTCCTGGAAGGCGTTTCATTATCCCTACACTCAACAATAGAGATCGACTATAAGGTTAAGAGATATGAACATGTGTTAGTGAACCAAAGAATACACAGTTCAAGACGAACTCACCTTATATCGTAGTTACGCGGGCGAGGAGCTAGCGAAACACTGTTTATTATCTATCTCAAACTTGGGCTAAGATTTCTCCATATCTCTGATACAAAGAGAATAAAAACATATGGCATTTAAATTGCAACGGAGGTTTTAAGCGATGGGCAAAGATATGAGGTGTTCAAGCAGTACTTGGATAATCTAGATAATCGTTGTTCATATTCTTTCTGCAATATGTCCACGAATGCTACAAATGCCATTGCTGAACCATACTTGTCATAAAGCTCTGAACCACCCAGCATACCGTTTATTCCATTAAATTCAAGGAGCTATAAATTCTATAAATAGATCATAACACTAAGAAAGCTAAACTAGCTATCTAATGTGGCAAAGAGGGAAATGACAACAATGTATAATCCAACTTGTTGTCTACTATAAGCTCAATACTGTTATGCTCCACAATGTATAACCCAACTTGTTGTCTACTATAAGCTCAATACTGTTATGTTCTATTGCTCCACTTACCTTCCATCCATTCTATGACAACTCGAGGAACGTTAAATATTGCAAATCCCACAACTCCCAGCTGGCCTTGAGAATCAAGCAGTAGCTCGGTAATAAATTCACTTTAACACAAATCTAAAATGTAGTGTTTTTCATCTAAGGTATATAAGCATAAACTTGCACTGCGATTGACTAAATTTTCACATATTAAATACAACTACTAATGACAACAAAAGAGATCACATATTTTACCAAAAGAGATTATGAAATCTAAAGCCCGTGAGAGAAGTCCATAAGTTAAAATAACAGAAACCCACAGGTAGGGGAGGGTGCTTAGTTAAGGGAAAAAACTTTATTATGATAGGTTTATTTTTTTTAAATCTTCTATTTCGATATACCAAAATAAAATTTAAAAGTTTAGCTTTCATGTGATACTAAACACGAGTGGTTTGAACAAATTGAAAGCTTGCTATGAAGATTTTAAGTTGTATGGTTATTTTGACCTCAATAGACCATCAAATGACCTTCCATGGACCACTAAAAGCCCTCCAATAGACCACCAAATACTCACAATTGACCTTCATTAGCCCACATGTGCCCAACAATAAACCATGCATTTTATCAATTTCTAATAGTTTTTAAGGTGGGCTATTAAAGGTCAAAAGTGGGCTATTAAAGGGTAAAAGGTGGGCCATTGAAAGGCACATGTGGGCTATTAAAGGGCAAAAAGTGGGCCATTGAAGGGGACTGGATGGAGGAAAGGCACTGACCCCTAAAATTTAAGTTTAGGGGAGGGTGTCCATTGACTGCTCACTTAAGTGTAAAACATATGTAGCAGCAAAACGAGCACATTCCAAGCCATGGGGGCTACACGGCAATGTGACCAACAAGATAATATACTTGGCAAGCTTTGTTACATACCAAATTGGACATGCTAACTCATCTTATGAAGTGCCAAAGTGGAGGGGGTACTGGTACCACCAAGGCTAAGGTGGCAGCCACATAGGCTACGAGGGTAGCCATTTAAGGCTCCAGCATAGATTTGTTAGGCAAGAACTAGTTTTTTTCCCGGGTGATAAAGGCTAATCTTTCAAGTAACCTTTTAAGAGCTCAAACCACAACAAAGATGGCTAAAAAAAAACGATAACAATGCTTGAAACTGCCTTGAATTGGAGAGTAACAGGGTGTTTCTAATTTGAGTAGAATTGAAAATTTATAAAAAATGTTAAACAGACTGTGTTGAAGAGCAAGTATGGTGCCACTATCACAAGGAAACAATAATGTCATAACCTGCAACACACCTGTAAGACGTCATTGGATGGCACACAATCCAAACCTGCAAGCATACAAATAAGATGTTATACGGAAGCATTTTCCATGTTATTTTTCTTTATTTATAAAATGAAGCTCTCCGGGTGATGACTTATGACTGTATGGATGGTAACCAAAGTGCTGTAGCATAACAATTTACTGTCTCTAACTATGTGAAAAGTTTAAAGTCTTGTATATTCTAAAGTATAGCTGGCAACAAAACAATAGAATGATGTGCATTCTCATAGTTTTCCTATGTGTTTATGCAACAAGCTTCTGCTGAGCTGGACTACAAGTTTTTTACATGGTTTTTACCAGGATTCCTATCCAGTGCAGAAAATTCCATATTGTTACCTAAGATAACCCAAAGAGACTAATTTTCGTAGAAACTTTTCAGTGTACCATTGATTAAATTATAGTATCTTCATCTATGTTTGGGCCTTGGATTTGACATTTTTTATGGAACTGTGGCCAGTTTTCCACCTCAGAAAGATCTGACATGTACACCAAAACACGGATGAAAAGTCGTTTGCCCTCTAAGAGACCAGCTATGAAAAGTTTACCCTTTAAGAGACCAACTATGAAAGGAACTGCCAACTAGTATAGACTATTATCCTTACAGTTATTGTTTGTCAAGAATTGGCCACTTTACTTTGTTTTCCATAGTAGCAAACAATGTTCTTCCTAACATGTTTGATGTTCTTTCTGCTAGAATAAACTCAGTAATTTACCGTTGGAATAGGAGGAGGCTTAGCTATACACGCCTTGCTAAGGTCCTTACACTGGAAAGTGTTGCCCTTTGTGCATCCGTTTTGTAAATAAACTCTATAGCATTTGTGTCGTGGTCTCTCATAACCTAGATTATGTGCCACACGCATATACCATAACTTAGAAAACGTGCCACAAGCATTTATGAGCATATAACCCTTGGATAGTACTGCTCAGATAGATGGTTTGACTAATCTCAAAGTCCATAACATAAAAGTATGCATAATTCAAACATTGTCCTTTTTCTATATGCTCGTTGTTCTGGCAAGATTATGTTCAGTGTATCATACGTATCGTGATATACATGAAATCATTTTTGTCTGCATCTACTTATGCATGAAACAACTGCCTCCTACTTAGCATTACAAAAGCTAGCAACAAAGCCATAAAATTGCTTACATTCATTCATCATCAAGGACAGGTGTATCTTCGTCATCTTGAAATGCGATCTTCTAATATAAAAGTCATTTGCCAGTCTTCAATTTCTCCTCACACCAACGAATCGGCTC
This sequence comes from Isoetes engelmannii, assembly GCA_011763485.2. Taxonomy (NCBI): domain Eukaryota; kingdom Viridiplantae; phylum Streptophyta; class Lycopodiopsida; order Isoetales; family Isoetaceae; genus Isoetes; species Isoetes engelmannii. Next base: position 9,896 of record JAANSK020300857.1, read on the forward strand.
TTGTTGTCTGAACCATGATCAGAGTAGCAGCAGTGGCATCTATTGTGCACGAATCACAAGCCCGGGGGGTGCAGCTAATGTAAAGTCTATATGGCATGTGCGTGCATCGGGTCAAGAGAAATTATCCCTTATAC
>JAANSK020300867.1:0-10028 GCA_011763485.2 Isoetes engelmannii
AATTGAAGTCGCCCTCCTAAAAATTGTGAAAGATTTTTTTGTCATACGGAAACCCTTCCGGGCTTCCAATTTGGAAACCCTATCGGGTTTGACCGGAAAATCGGCAGGTTTCCATTTGTTGGAAAATCGGCAGGGTTTCCATTAAACCACAACCCCAATCGGGCTGAGATAATTTGAACGGGTTTTGCAGGTGAGTAATTAGTCGATTTTTTGAGGTGTTGGAAGTTATTTGCGCAATCCAGAAGCATGCTTGCTGATAACAATTTGACTCCATTTACAGAGCACAGAAATTTCATAAGCAGAGGTTCAGGGACTGCTTTGCTGGCTGGGAGGAACCGATTTGCCGGTTTCTACCTCCCAGAAAGTTATAGGGAAAAGCCCCTGATTCCAACAGGTCCATTCCTCTTATATGAGCTTCTATAGTGTCCGGCTTCTGCATTCCTGCAAGTGTACAGGGCAAGACATCCGTTGCAACAGAAACTCTAGTTTATGGGTAGTTCGGCACCGAGCCCCCTCTTCCAGCTTGCCTTATTTTTCTATATTTCTAAACCTCTTAGGGGGGTTTCCCATGGACGGATCTGGACCCGAAACCTCAAGCTCAAGGTTTCTGAGTTCCCATGAACCAGTTTTCGCTTGCAAAATCTCAGCCGATTGATGCACAAGCACTAAATCTGAACGATTGATCCAAATCAGGTCCAAGACCTGAGCAGAAAGTAATAGAGATGGATTACTTTTTGTCCAGGTCCAAGACCTCAGCCCCACAAATCGGAGCTCCATAAAACCTGATAAAACCTGGAGGTTTCGTCTCCATGGGAAACCCCCCTTTATTCAGGGGGTAGTTTGGCATCGAGCCCCTTCTTCAAGGAGGTACAGAGTTTGCCTTATTTTCTAATGTTTTGTCTTTTAGGGAAAAGCATCAACGACGTCCATTTCTTCATTCTTGTTTATGAAGTCTTTTATACGCATGAAGATCGCCTGGGTCAGCCAGAAGAAGGGAGGGCGGCATCGAGCTCCCTTCCAGAAAGTACAAAGCCTGCCTTATTTTCTCTATTTTTGACTTTTAGTGAAAAGCATCAACAACGTTCATTTTTTCATTCTTATTTTGAAATGTTTTAACTGCAGCGAACACCTGGGTTGCCGAGAAGAAGGGAGGGCAGTACTGAGCCCTATTTTCCAGCAGGTAATAAGCATTTCTTAAATTTGTTTTCTCGAACTTTTTTTCAGAAGCCAGCTTCTGCATCCAACAGCCATCCTCGGCCTCTTCTCCAGGGTAGTGCGGTACCGAGCCATGCTCTTCTGTGCAGGTAAATGTTTGTCATTTGTCATAGCTGCTGTGGCTTTGGACATAAAATCAAATTCCAGTTTCCCTTTTCTATTGCACTCGGCTTATTAATACATATAAGTAAGTCTCAGTGATTATGTTTTGGTTTTAAGCAATAGAACAAGACCTACAGTTCTAGTTTTACATCTGATGTGAACAATACGAGATAGGTTTATCTATTTCTCTCCCAGCTTACTTCTAATCCTCACTGTAGTTTCCACATTTAAGCACATAGTTAGGAAAGATATGTTAGCATTAAGGGAATATGCACGTGTAATTCACATCTCTTATAAACCAAGTTGTCCTAACGAATGCATCAAGGGAATACCTACTATATCCCTATGCATTAAGGGAACACACACTAGTAGTAATTCACATCTCTTAACAAACTATGGCTCCTTTGTCATGCATAAACTACCATGATCTGCCTAGATCTGCGACATCCTTTAATAGAGAATAAATTGTCGTAAATTCCTTGAATAAGAAGGTAGCAGTAAAATTTCAGTCTATATGCATACCTTTTTTTTGAATAATGTAGTCATGCTGGATCTTGAATTGCTAGTTGTTTTCTTGATAATTTTTCAAGTTAAAATTGATAAGTTCGAATATGCATCTAAGATGTACTTTTATAATTTGTACTTCACGTCCTTAAAATTCTTCAATTAATTTCGTGTGACAAATACATTTTCATTATCAAAATGTAAGGAAGAAATACAATGGTAAGTATAAAGGCATGGAATTAAACTTGATTCAATCGGCTCCCTTATCGGAGTTCTAGCTTGAGGAATGAACTTGGATTCAATACGCATCCTTAAAGTCACTGATCGATGGTTCAACTGGCTCGCTTATAGGAGTCGTAGATCGAGGAAGACCTGGAGTTACTTCAGAGGATTCAATGGTTGGACTGCTTATGACTACATTCAATAAAAACAAGAGAGATTGTAAGAATAGTATAGAATTATAAGCAAAGGCCCTAGACAACATGAAACACAAAAATAAATAAAGCTCATGTCATACCACAAAAACAATTACAATAACCAGCAAAACCAACAGTTCAAAGTCCTTCAATAATCCCTTAGGTGTCCATTCATCTCTTTGCACCAGAGCAAATCAATCCTCCTTATGTTTTTATGCATTAGAGCCCTTGCCATGCTAAGAGCAGAATAGATGATAACTGCTGAGTCGAGGATGTACTTCATCCACCCGCATCCATGTACATCAATCACAGATCAAGGCAGAATTCATAATGTCTATAGCCTCATAGAACTGCCCAACGAAAGCAGACAACCTCCCAGATAGCCTATCCACATTCAGCATATACACAATTTCACCCCGAACCGGCATCAGTATGAATCGGCAACCCAAGATTTTGATTCAACAGGCTGCAAGGATCCAGCAATCAACCTTCCACCAATAGAACTAGCTTCCTCAGCTCCAGTGTCCAACTCTACAATCGACATACCGGCCCATATCCGGAAGCAAACATCGCAGTGCGACCGAGCACACTTCGGTAGACCTATAAGGGCCAATCCGCTCAAAAGACATCCTGGAGAGAGGGATGGAGGGAACTTGAGACACAATGCACCATCAAATAGTATGAAGCTTCATTAAAAACATAGCCCTCAGCCGGGGCGATTACGAGAATGTGTGGGAATAACTGGATGTGGCGTTCCTCTACCAAGGGATCATCATAACTTACATTTGGTCGTGCGATGTCTTCATCTGATAGATCCTTAGAACTTGCAGCCTCATCAATATTTTCAAAAGCAAAATCATTTACAGTTTCATCCGAATCGTATAGAGATGAATCCGTAGAGGCGTCCTCCTCACATCGCTCAAAATCGTCTGGCGTCGGATCCATTGGTGCAAGCATGGAGTCGAAGCACAAGAAAAAATGTGGAGAGAATGCTCAAGAAGAAAAATTTCAAGGCCGGTGGAAACCCTTCCGATTTTCCACCACTTGTGGAAACCCTTCCTATTTTCCAAGGGGTGGAAAATCGGAAGGGTTTCTATATAGAATTTAAATTTAAATTTTGAATTCTAGGGAGACGTGAGGTGTAATGGAGGGCGGCCGTATCGGGGCATGTGGACGCGTGCGCCTACTTTAAATAAAAGAAATTTATGGAAACACTACGGGTTTTCCTTGGAAACCCTTCCGGTTTTCAAAATGGGAAACCCTACTGGTTTTCCTTGGAAACCCTACTGGTTTTCCTTGGAAACCCTACCGATTTTCCATGGAAACCATGCCGGGTTTTCCAATATAAGAAATCCGGTAGGGTTTCCATGGAAACCCTTCCGGTTTTCCACAAAACCCGGTAGGGTTTCCAAGGAAAACCAGTAGGGTTTCCATTGAAAACCGGTAGTGTTTCCTATTAAACTCGGTAGGGTTTCCATTCGTCCACAACCCTAATCGGGCTGAGATAAAACCATCGATAAGTGTTGGTTCAAAAAACCCTCCAGAAATAGGTATTTACTTAATGTTGATTACATGTTGAATGAAGCGAGAGAATAAAAAAGAAATAAAATCAAGGGGTGTATCATTACATGGGTGTATCACTTAATATTTTTTTTGGATCATTGGATCCCGGAATATTATTGGCATGATACCGAATCAAGGGCCTGAGGATTTACACCTGAGACCCCCCGTATAAAAAAGCGCTCCCTATAGGTCATCAAATACATCCAACACAAAATAAAACCATTGGGCCTCGTCGGCCACGCCAGAAGACACCCAACACAGCCATAGCCATAGCCATGTGAGTTGTGGAAACACGAAATCCGTTTCCACAAAACCTCGCATGCCCTGTTCTTGACCTCCATCCGAGATTTTGATCAATAAAAGAAAGAGAGAAGATGTGAAACACACAATCGATTGCAAATAAGGCTTCTATTACAATGCGAACAGAAAGGCAGATATATACAAGCAAGACAATTACAGAAGATCCATTCCTACTGAAATCGGCATGCCCTGTTCTTCACCAAAGCTACACTCTAGCGGATCTGCCCCATGAAGAAATACAGGCCCACACAAAAATGATCTGCGCCCAGCCACGTTGAGACCCAAAAATAGAAATTCATGTGCACAATAAACTTCCAATTTATAGCCTTGAAAAAATTCAAATATAAAACAAAAACCCCCCTTTTCTCTCCACACCATTGCCAAAATCTTGCTAGCGATAAAGGAAAGTAGACGATTGTGTAATATGTGGCTCCAGAAAGTAATGAAATTTTTCCACAGCTTTCACTGCGTCTTAATTGAAATGTAAAGATAGTTAGAACAGAGGTCGTGCTTACTTGGTAACATCACTATGCTATTGAAAGGTTTAGGAAGACCGTAATACTGCTCAAATTATAGATGCCCAAAATCTGGTTAGCCTCCAAAGAATTGGAAACCTCCTCATATCTGGAAACCTCCCCAACTTTCCGAAAAACATAGAGAGGTTTTCATTCTTGGAAAATTGGGGAGGTTTCCATTTCGACTAAATTTCTTGATTTACCATATCTGCTCTATATTAATAATGTAAATTTAATACCAATGGCGAGAGATTTGATTGCCGTTTTTTTTTCAATTTCGTAGAATGGGGTTTCTATTTGGAGCTTTTGTGCGACTTTTGTGTAAGCAGTGGTGGATTTCCTTCCGGGTTGATTCATACGCGAATTAACAAATGCTAATGGATTCATCTAAACTGACTCTTCATAAGCGATTCTTCATACGAATTTTCCTTGAGCTCTATTCTTCATAGATTCGTTAAGCGGACTCCTCATAAGCGGATTCTTTTGTAAACCATTTTCTCATAAGCGAGTTTTATAAGCAGATTTAAGCACCTATGCCTCCGAGACGTTCTCCATTTGTTGCCAACAACGTTTTTTCTTCAATGCTACTTCTAGGCATTGATGATACTGAAACGGAGAAGTCCGTGTGAGGTGTATACCTTCGAATGTTTGAATCTGTGAATGGATGGATATCGTGAGCTTTACATCAGAATTTTCAAGAGATTGCAAGTCCAGCTATTACTTAAGCCCCAAGTAGAGAAGCTTGCCAATATGATCCATCTTGAATGATAATACTTATGGTATCCAAGGTAAATATTTTGGCTGATGATTTTTCCTTAAATATGCTCTTGCATAGAATTGGTATGAAAAGCTATTGTTCTTTTTGTTTGGTGTATTTGCAGCATATATAAGAATGGAGTATATATAAGCTCATTCGAATTGAGTTGTAAGGCATGAAGCTTTTGCCAAGGGATAGAATGGAGCATAATAAGCTATATTTAATAAAAGTATTGTCTGCACCATTTTCTCACTCAAATCTAGATAGCAAATATACTTAGAAAGAGACTTGGAATTCGGATAAAACATAGTTTGAGCTTCTGTTAGGCAGATAATAGTGCATTGACTTTTCCATCCTGAAACCTACAATAAAAATGTGAGCTCCAGTTCCTTTTCTGCTGAATTTGAAGCTTGGGTTGAAGAAAGGATCCAGAGTTGACCCTTCGTGCAAAATAGTGGTGCGCAAGCTATTTTGAGGTAGATCATGATTTGTAACTCCAAGTTATGGGGCTCCATAGCTGACGAGGAGGTTGCCATGACTCATTATGCATGTCGTGTAATGGAAAGTCATCTAGAATGGCCTTTTCACATGGTGTTCATGTGCTGAAACTGTAGCAGCGGACCTCACTGCTCTTTCCTAATACTTTTTCACGACGCACATGGCAAATTGGAGATCCTGCTCCAACTTCCAGATCCACTGCTACAGATCTTGGTGTGGCATTTATGCAGACTTTTCATGAAAAGAAATTCATAATCGATAACCACTAGGTAGATTGCATATCTCATTCTTATATGCTTAAAGCACATTACAAATTTACGGCTAAAACCAATTCATCCTAATTCAGAGCATTTTTGCTCTATGGTCGAGTAGAACTGTCCCACAGCCATGGGAGAGCTTGAAGATGTGGCCAATAAAGTCCGTTCCAACTTGAAAAGCTTAACAAAAGTGAAGCTAGACATTACTTTCATAATGCTAGCTTAGTTGCTACATTTGCTTTTCTTGCATGGTTGACATGGCATTGTGCCTACTAGCAATATTTTGATGTATACTTGTTGTTGAATATTATCAGCATTTACTTTGTTGTTGCCACTCGATATAAATGAAATATAGATTGTTAAAACATATGTTGGAATACCATATTAAAACACATAGATAAAAACAGAACATATGAATGTTAAACACAAACAACACTTCCATAAGCCTTCTAACTCTTCATTGTTTGGAAACTCGATGCGTGCACTCGACCCATCCCTTGGCTTGCTGCCAGTTTGCAAAGGTGGTTGTTGTCGTAGAGGACTAGGTTGCCTAGATGAAAAAGGGGTACGAGCAGCAGCCTGTGATTGTGCATACGAACCCTTAAACTTCATTGGCATGGGGTGGTCCATAGAACCTAGGAGTCTAACATCTCGTCATATATCTGTAATGATATGCTCAAGCTCTTCATGTCTGCCACTTGCACCCTTGCAAGTTGATTCACCGTTGTTGCAACCCACCTTTCAAGCATCTCTTTCTTCTTCCTCACAAGTACTAGTGCAACTTCTCGAGGCGTTTTTGTTAAACCTGATGGGAGTTTCCACTGAGCGGTCGATCGACTACAGGAAAATCATATGAACTTGTTGAGGGGTGGAGGCCCTGATATATATCGAAATGATGCTTACCAAGGTAGCACTCAGCTGCCGATAGGTGCTTGCACCTAGAAACAAGGTTTGGACAACTACAATACATGGCGTGCATTTTTTATATGGTCTATGGGGTATGGGATAAAGCCTGAAAAGGTTGGGGCTTATTGGATAACGATTTCCTTCAAATTGATATGGTCTATGGGGTATGGGATAAAGCCTGGAAAGGTTGGGGCCCATTGAATAATTATTTCCTTGAAGGATCCGTCCTTTTGGGGAGTTGGTAAAGGCTATTGAGGGTAGTCCTTATCAATTTGGTACCAGCCAAGGTTCAATTCCTCGTGGCAACATTGGTGTGTTTCACATGCTTGAGGGCAAGCATCTCGAGGAAGGGGTAGAATTGATATGATCTGTGGGGTATAGGATAAAGCTTGGAAAGGTTGGGGCCCATTGGATAACAATTTTCTTAGATAATCCGCTCTTTTAGTGTGTTGGTTATCACTAGGGGTGCTAGTGCAAATCAATTTGGTATTAGAACCAAGGTTCAATTCCTTGTGGCAACATTGGTGTGTTCCACATGCTTGAGGGCAAGCATCTCGAGGAGGGGGAGGAATTGATATGGTCTATGGGGTATGAGATAAAGCCTAAAAAGTTTGGGGCCCATTGGATAACAATTTCCAAGAAGGACCTGCCCTTTTGGGGAGTTGGTTAGGGCTACTGGAGATAGTCCTTATCAATTTGGTACCAGAGCCAAGTTTCAATTCCTCGTGGCAACATTGGTGTCACAAGGCCTTATCAATTTGGTACCAGAGCCAAGGTTCAATTCCTCGTGGCAACATTGGTGTGTTCCACATGTTTAAGGGCAAGCATCGAGGGGGAGGAATTGATATGGTCTATGGGGTATGGGATAAAACCTTGAAAGGTTGGAGCCCATTGGATAACAATTTCCTTGAAGGATCCGCCCTTTTGGTGTGTTGGTTAAGGCTACTGAGGGTAGTCTTTATCAAATTGGTAGCAGAGCCAAGTCTCGAGTTCAAGTGTCCATGGGAGCGTCCCAATTAGTAAATGGCCTCATGGGCGAATGATGTAAGTCGCTTATGCTGGAGGGCGAGCATTCTGAGGAGGGGAGGAATTGATATGGTTTGGGCCTCAAACCATATCAATTTCAACCTGATGCTGCAATCCTGGAGTAGACTCGGAAATGACCAGTAGCACAGTTGCTTCTTTATCTGCCAAAACAATCACTCCTCCTTGCTCCTCCTGTAGCCTACATAAGCGTTCCGCGGCCGCTAGGTGCTTGGAAGGATCACGACGACCAAATCGGTCACTGGCATTTACAAGGAGGTCATGGAACAAACTTGTGAGCTAGATACTTGTGACAGGAAGATTAACCAAGTTATGGAGATTACCAACCTAGTTCTTGACATTGTTTGCATAAGTCCAGCATTGTGCCACCAAGAGGCACTCTTCCATCTGGATACCCACATATAGTGGACAATAGGTGGAACATACGAACATTGACTTTGCGTTGGAGAAGTTGGACATTTAGAATACACCAATGGACCTCAGTTAGGTTCGTTGTGTCGCAATGCGGGTGAGAGAACATTCTAGCATGTTTTTGCCATTTGCCATCCCAATGCCCCCCCCCCCCAGCACCTGGTTGCGACATAGGTAACTATACAGAAATGCAAGATTCAGTTGATTCCACTTAACAATTCCACTTGGGGACTTTGGTTTTGTACCTTATCACGCCCTCATTCTCTTTGTAAATATCCATAAGTTTGTGTAGGTGCGCCATGTATTTCCACTTGGTAGAGCAAGTCATCATGGTGGAGAGGCGAGAAAAGATGTCCTTCTTATCCTCTGAACCTGGGACCTGCATAAACAATAGCCATTTAATGCTTCACAAGGAAAGCACATGAAATTTTGAAAATTACCTCTGGTAGTAAGTACTTCAGCCATGCTCGCTTCGAGTGGTTCAACATGCAAGAACATGACATGCAACCTACAAACAATATCAATATAATAATATTTCTACACTATATAACAGGATCATAATTCCATACCTGTGTATCCTCTAGCCAGTAGTGTGGGTCTTCTGCAATGATCTCATCAAGTGTAGCCCGTTCTGCATTGTCAAGGTCTATAGTAATAGCCCTAGCTCGAACACTGCCCATGCAGGTGAATACTACACGTAGTGCCATACCCATGGCTATTCTTTTGTGATGCTCACCAGGTACAGTGGTGCACATTATGAATAAAATAGACACATCAATACCATTGCGATTAGGGACATGTGCACCATACACTAGGCAACCATATATATTTGTTCTGAATGTTGAGTCCATGGTCCAACCCCCTTGGGACTGTATTTTATAGCTTGGTCCAGCATCCACCTATCTTGGATAACCACAATCCAGGGCCGCACCAGGTTTTTATGTGTAGGTGCATAAGGTTGATGGTATATGACCTTACCAGCCCCAATCCAAGCATCCATACCACTCTTCGCGGTGTCCCAATCTGGACCAAGGAATGCTGGCACATACATCTCGTAGAGTAAAGAACCAAGGCCGAACAATCAAAAGACTTCTATTTTTCTAGAATGACATTATGAACATACCTTTGACTCACATGTGGTACCCAATACGCCATATATATCCTCATGCACCAGTTTGAAGTGGTAAGTGACTTTCTCTCAATAGGTCTCATAGTGTTACTCAACTCCTTCCCTCTCTCCATCATATTACTCTATACAGCTTGGAAGTCTCTTGTGTCTAGTAGCATGTTTGTTGCATCTTCTGCAACAGATGGATGTAAGGGACGAGACCATTCATCACCTTCGGACACTAGATTGTGTCCATCATGTCCAACATGTATGTATATGTTGGTTGTGACGCTCCCTGACGGCATACGATGCTCCCATCGTATAACGCCGGGGACTTTCCCCTTCCCAACGGGTTGAACCATTGGGTCGGGCCCTCCGGACACGTGGAACACTCAGGAGGGCTGAGCATCCAGGTGAAAGGGCACGGAGGTG
>JAANSK020300878.1:0-10028 GCA_011763485.2 Isoetes engelmannii
AGAATGTGCTTCTAATTTCAAGGGATCTGCCACGCCCAATCTGAATGAGTGTGGGAGTTTGGGAAATCCCACATCAGTTCCCACTCCAAATAAAGTTGCAGACAATGGTAACTATCACTTGAAATTTGATTGGGAAACCAGTAGGGCAGAGGCCATATAGATGTGGGAATTACTCAAAACATGTTTCGCAACACTAATTCGCGCTGGCAGAGAGAGCTTAGCAGTGTTCCACCAAAATAAATGCTTGTGCAATCCTTCTATGATAATATCCCATGCCTCTGAGGTAGAAATATGAATGCCCACGGGAATACCCAGAAGTTTAGTAGCCTTCCCCCAAGGGATCACCTTCCAAGGAAAATCAACAACACAAGGGGGCACAACACCATCAAGCGTCCATAAAGCAGAGCACTTCAACCAACCTACAAGAACTCCAGATGCTAAAGAAAAGGTAGAAGAAGTTTTGCATTCTGAAGATTATTTGCATCAGCAACAAGAAAGAGGAAAGTGTCGTCAGCATACTGATTACAAACTTCATGTGAACCATCCTCCATAGTCCATCCAACGGAAAAAGCCTCTATGTACGTGTGCCCAGGATCATAATTTTGGATTTACTAGCTTCAATTGTCGTTCCCTTATGCTCACAGAAATCATGTAGCACATTCAAGTGTTGCTGGAGCCCAGCTACTGTCCTTGCTATAAGTACAATATCATCAGCAAAAAGCAACAGCTGAATAATGTACTTACCGAGTCTACCACCCATGCCGCCCATCCTCTCCAATCATTCTTTCAATTCCTCAATAAACAAACCAAACAAAGTGGGTGAATAGGAGCACCCCTGTTTCACACCTATTGTACTCTCAATGTGCGTATCATGATGGAATAAAAAAGAGATATCTATTAGGACCTTTTGATAGAGGCAGGCCACAACTTGTCTAAGATCCAAAAACACATCAAGCAACTCCAGACGTGTAGCAAGGTCTCCTCTGTCTACTCTGTCAAAGGCTTTAGCCAAGTCTATAAAAGCAAGAATCTTTTTTTCCCGTCTCCTTTCGCTCCTTCAGTAGTTACACGCAATGTGACCAAATGGTCTATGGTTGAATGCTCATGTCTAAATTCAGCTTGTGCATAGGCTCTTATTTCATTTTTATCTGCCCATTCTGCAATATTGCTTCTCAATCATAGAGGCAAATAACTTTGCAAACACGTTACTGACGAGAATGGTGTGATAATGTTTTACATTATCTTTGTCACCTGATTTATGCACATGCACTACTCTACTTAGCCCCCAATCTGTCGAAAAACAGCCATTCAACAATGCAGAATTACAAAGTTCTACAAGCTTTCCACACAGTGCATCTCTTCCCCATTTAAGTAATTCAACAGTAAGCCCATTTGTATCCGCTGGTTTGTTATTCTCCATCCCTTTCAATGCATCCTTGACATCTGAAATGCCAAAAATAAGAACACTGCATTTACCCATATGTGCCATGGGTTTGCAATTTGTAACAGTATAGAGTTCAATTACCCATTGCACCAAGTCTGCTTGGGTAAAGTCCCCAATACACACATGGGACTTTGATTTTTTCCAGAATCTTTTTGGGTCTGTCTCTATCTGGTCAATCATTTTTTTTTATGGTGCTCTCTAAGCCAACTCCTTTTCTTTTTTTTTATTAAGTTCTTGTAAGCTCTCTTCGCCACAGTTTTATCAGAGGCCCTGTGAAAAGCATGCTTAGACGATATACATTCTGTGTCATACAATTTCTTTGATTTGTAACTCCTATTAGAACATTTCATATATCCAATAGTGGCTTTTGCAGCATTAAGAATTAGATCCTTCAATAGCTCATTTCTATCATCAAGGCTATCTGGTCACTTTGATTTCTCTATAGAAGCATCTATGTTTTTTTCATAATCCTCTGCAAGATTATATGACAAGCAGAGTTTAGGAAGAGATACACCTCTCATGCAGGCACGTGAAGTTGGTAATTTTAACTGAAGCACAAGCTACGCATGATCAGAGTCCACATGTTGATCAAGAACTTGGAATTTCGTCACCAAATGTATACTATCTGAGCTGCCTAGCAAATAATCCACCACATTCATACCATTTGGCTGAAAACAAGTGAAGCCGCTAAACGACAGAAATGATTTCGTACCATTGTATATTACAATGTCAAATGCTTCACATAAGTTCAGTATATGCTCACCCATGTGATTAACGTGCATCTTCGAATATCCTTCCATGAGAGGCGTCAATATCAATATGTTCATGTAGCCATAAGGGATTGCCTTCTTCTGTAAGAACAACTGCTTGTTTGTTCTCTAATCTGCCATTCATATCTCCTATTATGTACACTGTTCCTTTGGTCCGAAAATAACAGATATCAGCTGACAATGCACAAAATGGGTCTTGAGGATTTAAACCTGGGCTTTCATAAATGCGTGCTGGACAAGGTTCGAAAGGTTGATCACTACATGTCTACTTCAGGTAAAAAATAATATTTGGTGATTCCATCGCGGTGGCTACCTTCCCGCGGAATCACCAAACCCCTGTGAACAAGTTCCGTTCCCTAGACCTCGTTTCGGGTACCTGACACTGTCAGGTGGTAAATCTCAGTCGTCGATCTGCTGGGGTCATTCTAGCCGTCCAATGGATTCCTTTCGGCAGGATCACCAACGGCGAATACTTCCCGAGGGAATTACCTCCTCGAAATATCCCACCGGATGGAATCATCGCTCGGAATATTATGCCCGGTGGAATATCCTAGTAAAAATTTCAAATTTTAATATACAGGTCCCTGTTCTTCGGAAGGTCGGGTCAAGCGCCATGGTAGCAAAAAACAATGGCGAGGCTATGCCGAAGACAATCGAAAAAGGAAGCATAGCTTGGATTTTTTCCTATGGAGAAGCATAGCAAAAAAGGCTTGCAAAAAGAGAGCAGAAACCATGGTCATGACTATGGCGTTGAAATAGACATGAGGGATTGATCATGTTGGGTTTATCATTTAGCTTTGTTTTTCCTCGATATGATCCAAAAAGGGTATTTCCTTGTTATTAATCCATAATTTCTGATGATTTTTTGTTCTTGATCTTCTGTGGCAGATTTGGACTCTTTGTTTCCAATCAAATTCCTGTCATTTCTACATCAAATCCCGAGTAGGATAGAAGTAGCAGCCACAAAAGCTTGGTGAAAAAGAGCAAATCTTTGCTTCAACATCAACCGAGTATAATTAAATTGACTTAAAGATCCTGCCAACAACAACAGTTTACATGACAAAATTCACGAGCTAGATGAACAATTCACCATGTTTAATGCAGAATGGGATAGAAATCGTGATTCTAACTATTTTACAAAAGCATGTAAACCCGAAATGATGGACATGAGTAAACTTTGAAGCATGGACAAAGTACCAATCCAAAAGATGTCATCATAGCCAAGATGAGAAGAAAACCCCAAAAAGGTGACCACCCAAAAACATAGCAACATAGCCAAGATGAGAACAAAAATCCAAAAAGGTTTTTTCGGGATTAAGATTCACATAAAAGCATAATCCCCTTTGGCTAAATATTTGAATCTCATTTTCTAAATTTGGGCCAAGTTGGCTTTGTGGCTTGCAATGACCACAAGGTTCCTTTAGATTAGGGTGGTATAGGCTGGACCTGGACCTGCCTTATTTAGACTTTAGTGCCAAATCCTACTCAATTGAAGATAGATAGCCTTTTTAACAAAAGATAGTGACATATCACCAAATTTTGGTGACCTTTAATGGTTATAAATATGGTGATGATATGATCTTATAATCATATGCGCCTTGCTTTCAACTGCACCATATGCTTTGAAAAGATATTTTTATTTCAGACATGAACACATGAGATGTCATTGTCCCATACACAAGTTTGGCCTCTTTTGAGAGGATTCAATGTTTATTTTTGGTATAATATCATCGGTCTGAACCTCTAATCATCTTTCTAAAGGCATCATATGCGTTTTTCGGCCACCAGATCATTACTTATTGCAAATTTCTTAATCGGTTCTCGTATCGCAATAATACCTTATTCCATTTTCTTTTATCCCATCCTTCTTCCCTCCCTTTCTTATTATTTATTCGTATACTGCTATTAATTTATCATGTCATAAGTAGCCCTCTATTTTGAAGAGGTTTTTTAATGTTGTTAGAGCACCTCCAATTTGAGAGGATTTGAATTTCTCACAGTTGTGTTCTAGTGATGCCCTAGTAAACAGATGGTATGCGGCTTGAGCTTCTTATTTTCTCGTGGGATTTTTTAATCGGAATGATTTTAGTCAGCCGTTACATTTGTTGAAAGTGCTTGCCGAGGGCTTATTGCTAGGGTTTTTCCTCGAAAACATGAAAGTGCAAGATCTTTTAATCCCGACAATAAGCTCTTGGCAGATACCTCCACGTTAGACTGGATATGCTAATATTGTTGTTTTGGGATTCAAATTGATATAACTGGATATTTCCTGTATTCCTAATTTTTGTGGGTATCTCACACACGTACAACTACCCATTCTCAACCACGTATAAGAAATCTATGCATATTAATAGATAGATAGAGATCGTCTGGGATAGAGATTTTATCTAGTATTCATGCAAGTGTATCACCATATTCTGAAGTCCTCACGTTGTTAGATCCATGAAATGTACGTGGAATTTCTACATTTATCAGAGCAATGCCCAACAATGTGCATGTCGGCCTATATTGTTTTTCCCAAAAAAAAAAACAAAAATGCCATTTTTGTAGTGGCAAACGCTAATGCACAAAGAGGCTGGACAAGTTGATATATGCTTGACGTAACATACATATCACGTTATTAGAATTGTTGACATTTATATTTGACACAAAATTGTTGACAGTTATATTTTAGACCTAGCATGGACAAATTGTCAGACTCAGCAATCTGAATTGGAGATCACGATGTTATCGGTAGCATATTCGGGGTTGAGGACAAGAGACATGTAGGGCTCGACAACAACGAACAATGGGGGAGTTGTCTGCTTGTTGTTGAATCGGATCACCGACGAGGAAGAGTCTTGATTTTGCAAGTCAGTATATTTCAGTATATTCGACACTGGGGGTGGTGGAAAGGCTCACTACACCAAAAGGAGAGGAATTCGGGAGATGCCACACTCTTGGTTAAGAAAACATATGGAATAGTATGGAAGCCACACTTTTTGGCATTAGGCAAAAAAACAAGGAGGATTCCAGCCTTGCACAAGTTATCTCCCCTGGCCATTCAATGGTAACCGGAAAATATACCACGTGTCTATATGACGTGGACAACCCACGTGGCCCGCAATCTGAAGATCCCATCTTACCCACTTATGTTCTGCCACGTGGATTTCCGGCGATGGCAGCTTAGAAGCTGATCCGGTCAATATATTTCTCTTCGCATTCAGCTCTTTTTGTTCAGGTATAAGATTCTTCGCACAGGCAGCAGTTCTTCTGTGTTTTGGATCACTTAACGTATTTTTGATTGAGGATGTTCGGCCGGTCCCGGTTTTAAGAAACTGGTTTTGGTATTTCGTCGGGATGGATTTGGACGCCAATACCGTTGTAGCCGCTGTTGCGAATGAAGGAGTTTCGTATTCTTATGTTCTTAAGGTATTTTCTCATGTCTGTAGATCTGGTCTTTGATTTAGGGTTTATGTTAGAGCTTTTTCTTATTTTTTATCCCTGCAGGTGCAGCATCTGATAGAAGAATGCCTTGTATTGTACATGAATATGGAAGAGTGTGTTAAATCTTTGGCGGTTCATGCAGGTGTAAGGCCTGTGATAACCAGAACAGGTATAAATGCTTTTGTACTTTTGGCCCTTTTTTTTTGTTCCCATTCCATCCTGTATGTGTTAGACTGATTGGAGGCGCAACTTTAAAAGCAACAATCTTTGCATTTATTTCTGCTGTGGATAGTAAATGCAAATGCATCTATGCTGTCTTTCAAACATGACCTTCCTTCTGAAAGATAAGCATGTGAGGTCTATGGTGGATCTGTCTCATACATACTAAATGTTTGGTGATTTCTCTTATGTTGCAGTTTGGAAAGAGCTGGAGAAAGAGAATAAGGAGTTTTTTGAATCATATGAGAAATACAGAGATTCTAAACATGATAACAGATCTACCATGGCTTTGTCTGCAGCCAGAGCTAACCTGATCAGGAAACAGCAAGAAATAAGAAGCAAAGATGCATAGGATCTGAACAATAGAAAACACGGTTTAGTCCGTTTTTATTTGCCTGCAAGACTGGCACTGAAAATCGAACTTACATGGACCATTATATCTGGTCACCCCTAATGCCTTTAACTGCTGTTGACTGCTTTACCATTGTAAATTATAATTGTCAAATAAGACAGGAAACATTAAAATCGAAAGTGCACTCTGATTCTCCTTAAAAAATAGATAGATTTGGCTGTCTTGTTTCCTAAGGAATCTTCCAACAATGTTTTTGTGTAAAATGAACACTTCTACTTAAAAATTATGATGCATACATAGATAAAGTGTTGCCAAGTGGCAGCGCTCTATTTGAGCCAAAAACATCTAGATAGATACGTTGAATAGTTATCCATTGTATGATATATCAAGAGCGTAGCCCAAAAAATCTAGATAACATGGTACGGTATGTGAAAGCATTGGGATAAATATGTAGCAAAACAACAGGGGGTTCAAGGGGGACTTAATATCAATGTATAAATGACCATGGTCGAAACCATAGACCATATTCCTAAACAATTAAGTGGGTTGTTATAGAAAAAACATAAATTTAATAAAAAAAATAATCACATTAGCTCGCTGGCTGTCTTGGTCAACGTATTTTTATTAAAACATTGAATTATTTTGGTAGAGGTTAAGTTCCCGTATTTCAAATTTCAAAACCTTAGGCAAACCCGTATTTCATATTTCAAAATCATAGGCGCCCCCAATCATAATTCACTATAATCGAAACAAGAGGCGTCCAAAGGCCCCAACGTAAGATCTAGGCCATAGGATCGACGGATCCGACGACCGAGGTAGTTCAGGGTGCACCTCATTTAGAATATGTAGCAAAATCGCATAAGCTTTGTATGGAGCACCTTACACTTGTGCCGATTGGTACACTGAATCCCACCATGTGAGTTCAAGTCTCACCATGTTGTCCCCCCAGGGTAGATATCCATTAAAATAGCATAAGCTTTGTATGCAGCACCTAGCACTTGTGTCGGTTGGTAGACCAAATCCCACCATTGAGTTCAAGTCTCAAACCACACCCCCCCCCCAAAGACGAAAAAAAAACACACACACACACACACACACACACACACACACACGTGCTCGACATTGCTGAGCATTATTTAGGATTTTAGATTTTGCAAGTGCAATACAATTGTCTCCATGATTCCAAAGACTCTTCATCAACCGCATAGTGGACATAGTGGGCTCATGTCACACTTGTATCTGGATACTCTTCTATTTACCATGGGGCCCATGTGAACCACTTGTCTGCCATAAAAATGAATTCATTTAGAGAGGAAAAAGTTTTGAAACACACTCGAGACCATACACATCGAAGGAGCAACAAGGATGTGAAGAATGTGTGCCAAATCCCTGCAATATCCAAAAAGAGCACACATAAGCTAAAGAAAGGAAAGGGTTAGACTACTTTAACCCCTGCCTACCGTACAATTTAGATACTATCTAAGAAAGCACTTTGGATACTCGGTCTCGGAGCATTTGCAAAAGCAAGAATGTCTGCTTATTAGTTGGCAAGTTATTTGCAACAAGGCTAGGGTTCCACTTCTGTCCGCCCCTCTCCCAAGCCTGCGTGGATAGGATCGAACATAGATGCCAGAGGCGGGACTTGGAGCTGGGGGACTACATCACTCGTAGAAGAGCCCATAATACTACCTCCACATGTCTAGGGGCTCGCCAAGGCATACTCTTTAGCAATCTAACTGAGTGGCGATCTAAGTGTCTGCACCCTGATGAACTATAGATTGATGCCAATAGAACTCGAGCCTGGACACAATTTCCAAGGGACGGAGAGTTAGAACCCCTCCATAGCAACCCCTCATCAAGGGAATCATACTTCCCTACCATTCATGACATCCCCAACTGGTGAGCCAGTCTCATTAATGCTCAGTTGAACTAGATCTTGCTTGAACCACTACTCAGTTTGTGGCAACCCCCCGGTTGGTCCATGAAGATCACATGTGGGTTGGACTTGGGAGTCAAATAGGTAAAGGCCTCTAGAACTAGAACATACTACAGAAGATTCATCCATCCTTTTGGCCAGGGGTGTAACTACATGAAATATATACAAAAAATGAAAGCTTAAGAACAAGATCATACATTGAGATCATCTATAGAACAAGAACATACTTCAAGTATCATTAAGATTCATCAATACTCAAGTAACGATCCCCATACCCACACAATAGGACTCTTACCTAGTAAGCACCAAATAGGGATGACAACTAACTTGGTAGCATGCATAGTCAAGGAGCTTGGGGATAGAACACATGCGTATGGCCAAAGCTGGTAGTGAAGGCATTCGAGCTGAGACGCTAGGTCCAAGGAGGAGCAAAAACAAAAGAGTAAACGTGATAATTGATAAGCAAGGTTAGGGTTAGGTCATAAAGTGCGTATAGACGCATAAATATATAAAGGTGACTTTAATGTGTAGGAGTATAAGATTGAAGTGTAAGATTGAAGTTTCTTAAGTGTGAGTGGGTTTAATTGTTATAATGTACCCTGATCATCCCCCTCCCTCTCCCCCCCCCGCCCTTTTCCCCCTCAAAATGTCATCATAATAAGTCTAATGTGATTAACTGTGGAATTATTAGCTTCGAAGCAAGATTGTTAAAAAGGACATTCTTTGTTTTTAAACAAGTCTTTCAAAATGTTCCCTTTTTTTTGGGTTGCCTCTGTTAAGGATGGGTTTGGGCATTTTGAGGTTTATTTTGAGCATATCTATCATATGGCTACAATTACTAATTCATTTACCGGCGATGAAAAAGTCTTCAATATTTTTTAAATATAACACTAGTAAATGTGTGCCCGGCTTTGCCGGGCTAACGTCCTCGCCTGTGTGTTTTTATTTGTCCATTAAGATCCGTATATAGGTGCAAATTTTAAGAACATCTCAGTATGATGTTAGCAAGAATGGATATGATTTGCTTATGTAAATACTTTTTGTTGGTTAAAATTTGTTTAATTACAGTATCATCAATGTATTGACTTTGCGTTTAAAGGATGGATCTTGGTAAAGAACACACTGCTTTATAAGGAAAGTGGAGGCAATTATTTTTACATGCGGCGCAAAAAATTTGGAAAAGACATGCCCAAAACTTATATTCAAGACGCCATGTTTAGAAGTAGTAAAGAACATCAAAAAAAGTTATGTTCATATATACAAGAAAATAAGTTAGGTTCCTGTTTCATTGACATACATTAGTTCATGATCAAACTCTAAATACGCATCTCCACATGGCGCACATCACCAAGGGCCTAATGTTAAACTTTTTTTTTATGCTCCCGTGATATCTTCACTTCTCCAAGTTATTGATTTGAACTGGCCATGATGTCTCACGACTATCAACCATGCGAGACAGCTCATTCCAAAGATAGGCTCGTACAATGGAATCAGATACTGCCATAGCACACCACGATTTGTACACTCTGAAGTGCACTCGACTCCATGTTCCAACACATGTGAGTTCTCTCGCCTGTAAAATGCCAATTTGCCAATTACATCACTTGTCATTTGATAGAAGAAACAAACAATTGGAGGTTAGTTAGAAGCACTGCATTAACCAATAGGCAGATACATACACTCTATCCTCCACCTACCTCTCGCGCAACACATCCACGGAGATGACGTTCCCTTGGTAGACTTGAGCAAATAGGAAGTCATCAATAAGTTGGATGTAGTGCTCTAACTTGGCAACTTCATAGGTGCAAAATATTTGTTTGACCTTTGCTATGAGCTCCTCAATTTCCACACTTGCTACCCCATGCACATGAGCATGGTATT